>JNBR01000414.1:0-45289 GCA_002081595.1 Achlya hypogyna
TCTCCGAGACGGACACGAGCTTCATCTCGCAGCATGACATGGGTGCACCGACGGTGCCCGGTGTCAGGTCGCTGATGTCCGTGATGTTGACGGCGCCCGTGCACTCGCTCTGGCCGTAGCCCTCGAGCACGGGGCACGAGAAGAGGCAGCGGAAAAAGCCGAGCACGTCGTCAGCCACGGGCGCCGAGCCCGTGACGATGGCCATGCAGCGGTCGAGACCGAGCTTCTTTTGCACCTTGGAGAAGATGAGTTTGTCGAAGAGCGGGTGGGCCGTGTAGCCACGCTCGAGGTTGGCCATCTTGGTGGCCACGGCGTAGTTGAAGAGCCAGGCCTTGAAGCCGCCGCCGGCCTTGGCGCCGCCGACGATCTTGTCGTAGATCTTGTTGAGGAGGCGCGGCACGGTCACGAAGAGCGTTGGGCGCAGCTCCGAGAGGTCGTCCATGAGCTTGAGCGTGTTGCCTTGGAAGAAACCAATGGACGCGCCGTGATGGATCATCACGCCATGGATGAGCTGCTCGAGGATGTGGGGCAGCGGCAAGTACGACAGGTGCACCGACTTGGGCGAGAAGACGTCGAGCAACTTGCCCTTGCGCAGCCGGTCCTCGATGCCCATCATGCAGCTCAGGATGTTCTGCGACGTGAGCTTCACGCCCTTCGGGTCGCCCGTCGTGCCCGACGTGTACATGAGGAAGCACAGGTCGTTGGCCTTGGAGTACGTCGGCGGGATCGGGTGGGCCGCGCCGATGGCCTCGAGGGCCGCCAGCGTCGTGACCGAGAGCCCGACAGCGGCGCCGGCGGCTGCGTCCGCCTCGGCCACCGTCGCAACGTCGCACAACACCACAAACTTGAGCGTGTGCAGAGAAGGTGCCGCGGCAAGCACAGCCTTCAACTCGCCCGTCGTGCACACGACGGTCGGCGCCTCCGTCTGGTTGAGGATGTAAGTCGTGGATGATGCGCCGAGCGAATCGTAGAGGCACGACATGGCGCCGCCGCAGTAGAAGGCAGCGTACTGGGCCAGGACCCACTCGGGGCGGTTCTTCATGTAAATGCACAACATGCGGTCGCCCGTCGAGGTCTTCTCAAACATCTTTTCGTGCATGAGGCCGGCAGCGATGTTTTGGATGCGAAGGTAGCCCTGCAACCATGCTGTGAGATCAAAGAACGGGCGGCAATGCATTACCTGCTCGTAGGTCTCCCAGACGTAGTGGCCGAAGTTGCCCTTGGCGTCGACGACGCGGTGGCCGAGGAAGTTGCTCTTCGGGTTGTTGCGGACGCTCTTTTGGATTGCCTCGAGCATCGTGTCGCACGAGGGCTTGGGGAACGGACCGACGCGGTAGACGGCGCCGTGACCGGGCTTGATGGTCGCGTTGTCGGGCTTGCAAAAGAACTGCGGGCGGTCGACCTTCCCACGAGGACGCAAGCACATGAAGTAAAGCGCCGTGATGAGGCCGAGCGAGAAAGTCGTGAGCACGACAAGGATCGGCCCAAGCACGGGCGTGGGCGGCGCAGCGAAGTGCGCGTCAGCGTGCTTGGGTGCCTCGATGCGGGCTGTCAGGAAGCTCGTAAGCTTGGCGAGATTGCGCTTGTCCTTGAACTCTTCAACGCCCGAGGGCCCGCGAAATAGCTTGAGCGTCGGGTACCCCTTGATGTCATGTGCTTGGCAGACCTCCTGGTGCACTTCGCAGTCAACCTCTGCGACGACCACATTGTCGAGCACGGAGAAGCCCGCACTGAGCTCCTTCCAGGCGGGCGCGAGCGTCTTGCAGTGTCCGCACCACGGCGCAAAGAACTAAGATACCATGAGACATGGCCACCTGGCTGAGCGATATACCTTGACGAAGACAGCGTCCTTGGAGGCCTTGAGCGCCTCGAGTTCCGCGCCCGTGGGTGTGGGCACTTGGTACGTCGCGAGAAGGTTGCGGTCCACGGGGGGGATTTCCACGGCCAGGTACGCGTGCGCCGAGAGGGCGGCCGCCATGATGGCGTAGACAGCTCGCATGCTAAGGACGCGAATAGACACCAAATGACGTGTGGCCGCCCACGGTCAAGATGTCGAATACGTCAACCGGTTCGGTCAACATTTGTCAACAAACTCAACCGGTTAGGTTCTGGACCGATCGGTTGGTTAGCGAATACCACGGAAATAGTGTGAGATTGTCATAGAAAGTAACGAGTCGCAACCGGTTAAAATCGAGGGACGAAGGATTGAAGGGGACCCCGTGTTGACGATAAAAACAAAGACATGCATGGATGGAGACGGCCACCTTCGGCGGCAAGTCCTACGGTGGGGCGCATTGCTTCGGCGCTCTCGGGAAGCTTCCAGCTGTGGATCCTACAGTACTTCGAGTGTAACGCGCATGCTGCCTGCTGGTGCTGCTCCAATTTGCCGTGTCATGTGGAAATATGACAAATTGACCATCTATCGATGTTTCAATCAAACGAGCCATAGAGAAGAGACGCCTTTAAACTGAACTCGTGATGTATTCTCCGTTTGGCATCCATCATCTCCCGTTCATAATGTCTGCTACAGTATCGTAGATGAAAATCATGGCTGTGGTTTCGGCAATGAGAACCGATGTTAAAACCCATGGTTCACACTTTTCCAACCTGCGACCGGAGTGCTTGACGATCTTGGTCCACGGGTAAAATGATTTACACCTTTATCTGTGGGTCACACCTCCTACTTCAGTCCAGTCGGCGCATGACAGCTTTACACGAGGAGGTGCTGCCTGTCAGCTTCATGTGCGCTACCTGCTTCTTTTTCCCATTGGCGTATGCTTTGTAACCAAGTCGGTTCCTGACAAAGCAAGACCAGCGCATTCAAAAGTCGGTGAAATTGAACGTAATATCAAAGCCCTACGTTGTAGTATTTACATCGAAAAGACACGAGCCTTGTGGCGTGGTCTTGCTCCTCATTTTGTTCCGTTCGTCCGTAACTACAGATTGCATCATGTAGTATATGCAGTACGCCAAACCAAAACCTCAAGGCAACCTGGAAGCGAGGTACAATGTACTAAAACTGCAGTGGCACTATCATGTCATTCATTGTGCATCCCACAGCAAAGCGCGATGTGGAGGAACCCAGTTTTTATACATAGAGTGAATGCCTGTAAAGTTGAGATGGACATCCCGGTGGGCGATATTGAAGCTGACGATCCTCCAGCAAAGCGATATATTCTTCAAATATTGGCCGAACAATATTTCCTTGGGCGCAATCCCCATCAAACCATCCAAACCTTACGACAAGAAACAACTGAGATCCCGAAAAAACAGTCAAGAGGGTCGCAAACCCGTGCAAGTGGTCTGACCTCGGCAACAAGTAATCGCGGCTGACAACCTGCAGTTAGTCATCAGCGCAATAGACGCGTGGAGCTAGCGGTATAGTATGGTACTAGTCGGTACCAGTAGCTGATAGATCACGTTTCCACGGCAGCCATGAGCTTCGGGCCCAACGTGAGAGCACACAACGCACGATGCTCTCGTCGACGAAGGCGCTGGAGGAAGTAATCACCGACGTTTTTAACAAAACTAATTACGCCCTCTGGTCGTTGACTCGCGCCCAGTATCGGAATTCGATGCGAGAAATTATACGCTCGAGACAGACGCTATTTTAGAAGGGACAAACTGAACGGATTGCGGCGAGGCGACGCGCAACGGCTGCATGACTTGTCCCCGCCACGCCCTTCCTGGCGGCGGCCTCTCGGAACCGATGGTGCGTTGGTGGCCACTTGAATGAGGTCGTTAGTTTCCGAGTGCGTCCAAAGCAGCGGGCGGCTTCAAGGCAGCGACGGCGAGGATCGACCGGCGCGTCGCATATGTCACCCCGCCCGCCCAGAAGGCCGGTGAGCGACCTCGCAGAATCGTTTCCTGGTCACCGAGGACGAGCCATCAGGCCAGTGCTTGATACCCCACGAAGGAGCACGACGACGATGGGCACGTGCTCTTCCAAAGAACCGGCATACGTGGAGACGCCGGACCCTTCGGCCATGCGCTCGCAGCGCAGCTTGGCCGAGTTCATGCAAACCGAGAAGCGGCCGCCGACGACAATGAGCAAATCGCAGTTCGGCGACTCGATGGTACACACAAGCTCCATTCGTTTCGACGATGTGCATCGCGACGACTACAAGGAGATGCTGGCGACGTACCCGCAGTTCTGGGTCGTACCTGAGGACGTCGAGCGGACCCGGTCGATCCCGAGCAACTACATGAAGACTGAGATGGGGCATTGCGACGCCACGGCCGTCTTCCTTAAGTCTCTCGACCTCAAGCGGTCGCCGGCCGAGATCGAGAAGAGCCGCAAGGCTCTCCTCTCGGAAATCCGCTCGATGGCGCGCATCGACCACCCCCACATCGTCTCGTTCATCGGGTACAACATCACACCCGAGTTCGGCCTGAGCTGCATCTTTGAGTTCATGGAGGGCCGGACCCTGCGTCACCTCCTCGACAATCCCAAGCAGTTTGCGCGCCTCGAGTGGGCCAATGAGAAGATCAACATCGCATGCGACATTGCGTCCGCGATGGCCTACATGCACGGGCTTAAGCCGCAGCTGCTGCACCGCAACATCAAGGCGTCCAAGGTGCTCCTCACCAACCGCAAGCAGGCCAAGCTTAGCGGCTTTGGCAGCTCGCGCAACAGGGCGTTCGACTGCGATATGACCAATGGCGTCACCGACATCCAGTGGTCGGCGCCCGAGCTCTTTATCGATGGGGAAGACTACGATGAGAAGGTTGACGTCTACTCGTTCGGCGTGCTCCTGACCGAGCTCGACACGGGCGCCATTCCGTACGCGACTGAAGCGGCGAACATGACGCTCTCCGACCTCACCGTGAAGCTCGTGACGGGCGAGCTCCGGCCCAGCGTCTCGGCGACGTGCCCTGATAACGTGGCCAAGATCATCAAGCAGTGCCTCCAGCACGACAAGGCGCTTCGGCCGACGAGCGACCGTGTGCTCGAGCTGCTGCAGCAGGCACGCGTCGAGCTCAAAGCTGCAAGGGACGCTGCCCTCGAGCTCCAGGGATTGAGATAGTACAAAATGTATTTGCTGTTGTGGTGTCCTCGGGTTGGCATAGTTGCACCAGCGGATCGAGGGAGAGCCCGACAAAGGACCTACGTCGAACCCGGTGCAGTGGCTGGAAGGGACGAGATTACTGAGCACACATCCGCAGCCCTGCTTACGTCTTTAGGAGGGAGGCCTCCGCCACGAGGAAGGGTGAGCGCCCTACTGGTTCTGCAGCTGGCGCCGCGACGCACCGTAGTGGTCGATGTACTGGTGCACGGCATGGCGGACCTTGAGCGAGTGCTTCTCGAACTCGTTAGCCCAGTGCGCGCTCATCGGTGTCGCAGCCGTCCACGCCGACGGTCGGAACTTTTGAAAGTAGCGCACGTCCGTGCCGCCGGTGGCCTCGTTGGCCTCGAGTAGCAGCCACGACACCTCGCTCGAGTGGGGGGTCGACGGCTCGTAGGGCGCGAGCTCGTCCTCCTCGATGCTGCGACAGATGATCACACAGTGCTCGTCGCGACGCTTGCCGGGGGCGACGTACTGCTTGCAGAGAACGCGGCGCTGGAACTGGCCGAGCGGGTGGTCCAGCCAGCCCGAGACGTACGTCGTGTCGAGGTCGACGTCCGTGAGCTCTTTGCAGAAGCGGCTGAGGTTTTGGATCGATACGGTGCCGCGAAGGACGTTCCAGGAACCCTCGAGGACTGCGGGCAGTGGCAGCGGCGTGTGGCGGTAGAGGATCGTATGGAACTCTAGGGTACCGGTGTGCGTGTACTTGCTCACGTGCTTCTGTATCTCGGTCGTAGCGTCGATGAGGCCAGCCTCAATGAACGCACTGTTGAGCCGATCGTGCTCGCGGTCAAGCATCGCGTGGATGCCGGCACGACGGAGGACGGGATCACCCACAAGCACGAGCTGCTGCCATTTGGCTTCGGTCGCAGCGTGGCTCGACACGGCTTTCGAGTGCTTCCACGTTTTCTCGAGCAAGTTTGCAAACGCTTGCGCCGTAGCCATGTGCTCGTGCACACGCTCCTTGAGCTGTTTGTTCTCGACCGTGGCTTCGTGCCTGAGCCGCGCCTCGTTCGTCGCCAGCGCTTGCCACTTGGACGGCGGCTGCAATATGTTTTTAAGCTCTTTCGTCTGCTGCAGCAACGCCAGCTTCTCTTCGAGCTCCCTGGCCGCGCGCTTGAGCTCTTCGTGCTCCTCGCGCTTCTTCTGGCGGTGGCGCTTCAAGGCCTGGCTCTGCTTGGATTTGGCGTCGGGAGCTTCGGCCGGTGGCGACCGTGCAAGCGAATCGAGGAGCGTGGCCTCCTCCTCCGACCACTGTAGCGAGTATTCGAGGGTCGAGAAGTCGAGCATGTCCAGCACGAAGGCCTCGCTCGCGTTCGCGTCCATGCCCTGGCGGTCTCTGGGGAGGTGAAATGTGCCACGGTGCCACAGCTGAAATTTTCACCCAATCAGCGTCTCGCCCGATGGCGCTTTTTATCCAATCAGTGATTTGAAACGCTGCATTTTTCCAATCGTCCGGCACTCGACCATCGCGAGTTTCGTCATGTTGGCGGTGCCCGCCTTGCAGGCCTCGCAGTAGCCGCAGCAAAGAGATGATAGGAGCTGCAACAGCGCGCTAGCATCGCACAACAGAGTCCGTGGACGATAGCGGCACTGCTGGTTGACAACGTTTCGTCAGAGTTTGCGGTGTTGGATCGCAGGATCAGATTTGGTTTCCACTGTGATTAGGTTGACAGCACCATTACATAGTCTAGGAGTTGATTGATACGATGGCCCATGTATTGCTGGCGCACGTGCTTCACAAGCGCTTGCCTTGCGCATCCACGACTTGTGGATAAAGCTCCAACGGTTGGTGCGCATGGCATCGACTGCGCCATCCCCGACGCAATCTTTCTCGTTGGACTGCGCAGCTTGCATTCCTGTTCATGGGAAACGCCGTCTCCAAGCCTTGTAGCCGCACCGGGTTTCGGACGCAAGTTTGCGCCGCGTCGGTGACACGATCAGGTTATACACAATGGTACCTGAGCTCACTGCATGAAGGCCAACGCCAAAGTTAGATTTTAAACTCTTCTTGGCTGACGGCGGCCGTGGCGAAATCATCGATGTACTTGCGCACGTAAGTTGAGATCATGGCCGAGTGCTGGTCGAAGGTCGCTTCCCACTCGGAGTTCAAAGGCGTCGCCACCGTCCACTCCGATGGCCGAAACTTTTGGAAAAACTTGACGTTCGTCCCGCCGCCCGGAGCCGCCTCAAGGAGGTTCCAGGACACCTCGTTCACGAACGGCGCTTGCGGGTCGTACGGCGCTATCTCGTCCTCATCGATGCTCCTGCACACGATGACGCAGCGCGTGTCGCCTTCGCGGAATTTCTTCATGAGCGTACGGCGCTGGAAGTGCCCGAGCGGGTGCACGAACCAGCCGTCGACGTAGATCGTGTCGGCGTCGATGTCGGTGAGCCCCTTGCAGTACCGGTTGAAGCCCTTGATGGAGGCCGTGCCGCGCAGAACGTGCCACGAGCCGTCGATGACTGCGTGTAGCGGCAGCGGCGTGTGTCTGCACACGATTGTGTGAAACTCGAGGCTGTTGTTGTGTGTGTAGCGACTCACATGCTTGCGGAGGTCGAGGGGGGCGTCGATGAGTCCAGCCTCGACGTAGGCCGAGTCCATCTTGGCGTACTCGCGCTCGAGGATGTTGTTCATGGCGGTAACGCGCAGAGATGGGTCCGCTACGAGCACGAGCTGTTTCCATTTGTCGGCGGCGTTTTCCACAAGTGCTTTGACTTTGGAGTGGTGCCAGCTCTTTTCTAGCAGGTTGGCAAATGCCTGTGCTGTGACCATGTGCTCCTGCACGAGCTCCTTGAGCCGCTTGTTCTCGAGCTTGGCTTTTTGCTCGAGCTTCGCTTCGTTCGTTGCAAGCGTCTGCCATTTTGTCGGCGGCTGCAATATGTCCTGTACTGTGCGAGACTGTTGCAGCTCGCGGAGCTTGGCCTCGAGTTCGAACGCCGCTCGCTTGAGCTCGTTGTGTTCCGCTCGTTTCTTCCTGCGATGACGCTGCATAGCAAGTGCTTGTCGTTTCTCGGGCGCCGTCGAGCTCGCAGCCGAGTCAGCTACGGAAGCTGCATCGTCGTCCTCAACAGACGGGGTCTTGTCCTCGCCCATGAGCGAGTCCAGCATGTCCCTCTCCTCCGAGCTCCATTGCAGCGAGTACTCGAAGGAGGATGGGTCCAGCATGTCCAGTACGAAAGCCTCGCTGTTCATCATCGGTGTCGCCGCATTGGCAGCCTTCTTCGCCATGCCCGCCAGCAGGACGCTTGAACTGGGCCAATGGCGGCGTTACGTGCGCACTATTTTCGAAAACAGCCAATGGCATCGCATGCTATCATGTGGTTTCAACCAATAAGAATTGCGAATGCAGCGGCGTGAACCGGCACCCAAGTCAATCGGGCCGATGACTTCTTGTGACGACCACGAAAGTTATAAACTTCTAGTTAATATCTAGTAATCTAGTACCCGAAACCCTAGCTAGCCTAGCTAAACTTCTAGTTAATATCTAGTAATCTAGTACCCGAAACCCTAGCCTAGCACGCGTTCATTCCTTTTGGGCCCAACCATCCAGCGTAAACATGGTTCAAGGCCATATTGAACCAACCTTGGAAAGTCCCCCACGTCGCAGAGTTCAACACCACTGCGCACGTCAGACGGCCCGACGGACGAACCCAATGCCTGCGTCGCCTGGTAAGGTTTTAGTATCGTTCAGTTCCTGCGGTCCGTTAAAGCGTACTACGTTAGCGAGAGTGTTTGCACTAGGGAAGGATTCCGGTCACACTCGATCCACTGCCGGGCGGCGCGCCGCATCATCATGGAGTGCTCGTCAAACTTGTTGAGGCAGTGGGAGCTTATGGGCGTCTTGCTCGTCCATGCGGACGGACGGAATTTCTGAAAGTACTTGATGGAGGTGCCGCCGTCGGGCAAGGCCTCAAGCAGAAGCCACGAGACTTCGACCGAGTACGGAGTCAAGGGGTCGTACGGCAAGAGCTCGTCCTCCGTGATGCTCCGCGACACGATAACGGCGCGCTGACTCCGCTGCGTGTCGGTCGGGTCAAAGTAAACTTTGGAGAGGATGCGACGCTGGAACTCGCCGAGCGGGTGGTCGAAGGTGCCAATGACGTATGTCGTGTCAGCATCCACGTCCACGAGCTCTTTGCAGCGACGGTTGAGCTGCTTGATGGGTACTGTGCCGCGCAGGATGTCGATGCTGCCCTTGAGCACGGCGGAGAGCGGCTGCACCGCGCGCCGGTGCGTGATTGTGTGGAACTCCATGCCGTTGTTGTGGCCGTACTTGGCGATGTGTTGCTGCAGCTCGCCCTCGACATCCACGAGACCCGCCTCGATGAAGACGCTCGAGAGCTTTTCGTGTTCGCGGTCGAGAATCGCATGGATGGCGGCGACCCGCAGCGCAGGGTCCTGCACAAGGATGCAGTGCCGCCACTTTTCCCGCGGGTCGTCGAGACTGCTCATGGCGGATGTGCGCTCGCGCGTCTTTTCCAAAAGGTTGGAGAGCGCCTGTGCTGTGACCATGTGTGCCCGAACGAGCTCTTTCAGTTGCTTGTTTTCTGTTTTGGCCTGTGTCTCGCGGCGAGCCTCGTCCGATGCCAACTGCTTCCACTTGGTCACAGGCGTTGCGGCGTCATGCGCAGCCTTGGCCGTTTGGAGCTCCAGAAGCTTAGCCTCGAGCTCGACTGCTGCCCGCTTGAGCTCCTCGCGCTCCTCGCGCTTCTTGAGCCGATGACGCTGCAGGATCGTCCTGCGATCGTCGTGTGCTGCTCGCTGAGGGCTCTCGCCGCCGGCCACGAGCATGTCCAGAATCTCGCTCTCTTCCGCCGACCACTGCGTCGAGTAGTTGAGCGTCGAGAGGTCCAGCATGGACGCGAGAAAGGCTGCGCAGGGATCCACCTCCGTGTGCTCGGCCATGATTTAAATAAGAAATGAGTGCCAAGTCAACCACTGCTTTGCGGCCTTTTTATCCAATCATATGGTGCTCGTATGAACGGCAATCTCGCCGGTTTTAGCATGGCCGGTGCCAGCCAAGCGCCCGACGCCTGTGCGCAGCGTGATAAGGCTCAAGCCACCAGCCGCCCACGCGCCCGCAGTGGAAGGTGGCATAAGGAAGAGGGCAGACCGTCGGATTACTCATCCGTGGGCGACGTGCAATCAGGAAGGATCGCAAGCGTCGACCGAGCAATGCGAATTCTGGGCGTGTCGCATGGTGTGACTGATTAGTAGTACTGGAGTCACTTTTTCCAGCTTTACTACACTGTATCCTGGTTATGTACAAACTCTACTACTAATCCACGAAAGCTACTGCGTCGCGTTCCGAGGCCCTCGAAAGCTGTGGAGCAATGGCGCCTATCAGTGTTGCTGCATGGCGAACCTTCCTCATTGCCCTTGGGAGCGCCTGTCGCTGGAGGCATTATCGCCCGTAGGCATGGATATTTGCACCCTTGGATGACAACTGCCATGCAATATTGCAACGAAGTGTGGTTAAGAGTAATTATATGAATCGAACGCTGAAGCTAACACTAGACAACTCGACTTTCAAGGCCTCCACTGACTCGAACGAGAATTTGCCTCAGGTTCTCCACAGGCCAACCCCAATGGAACCCACACCCGCATGAGAAAGTTGGATAGGCCCTCACCATAGACGGACAGCATTGTGTACACTTCGTCCATCATGAACATGCTAATTTTGTTTCACGGATTCTGTATTGTTGGCTGTCATCATACAACAAGTAGCTGCGGAGAAACTAGCTGAGGTGCATGAAACTTTTCCAAGTACGCGTGAACTGCCGCTTGGAAGGCATCTGTGTGGGCCTTGAGTGCTGCTACCCAGTCCCCAGAGATCGTACTGCCGTCGAGAAGCAATCGCTGCTTCTGCACGAACTTTACCAAAGTTCCGCCTTGGGGTTGCGCCTCGAAAACGAGAAACGAAGTCTCGGCCATCACCGGGCACGAAGGTTCGAAGGGGCAAGCTTCGTCCTCTTCGATGCCGACGCCGACGATGACGCATGTCGTGGCGTTGGGGCAGTAGCGCTTGCACAACACCCGGCGCTGGATCTGGCCGATCACCGGCAGCCCGAAGGTCCCGGACGTGTACGTCGTGTTTTCGTCAATGTCCACGACACAGCGGCAAAGGTGGTCCAAGTTTTCAGAGATGAGGGCCCCGCGGTGCAAGCTCCAACCACCGGCAACAGCCTCGGCAAATGGGTGCGGAGTGTCGTGCCGAACGATTGTGTGGAGCTCGACACCCATCGCGCCGATGGCCTTTACCGCGTAATGGTGCGTGTCGGTCACGGTGTCGATCAAGTTGGCCTCCACAAGGGTGCCCGTGAGGTCGTCATATGCGGCGTCGAGCATCTTGTGCATGCCGGTGACCCGTTGAACTGGGTCCTTTTCAAGGGTGCGACTGCGCCAGTGAGAGAGCGCCGGTCGTGACGCCTCGATACACGGGTGCTGGAAGAAGTTCGACATGCCTTTGGTGATGACCAGGTGGTCGCGCACGAGCTGCTTCAGTCGATCATTCTCGATCTGCACCTCGCGACACCGTTTCTTTTCCTCGATAGAGCGCTGATACCACGGCCCTGGTGGACATAAAATATGCTGGATGGCTCGTCGCTCTTCAAGGGCATGAAGCTGAAGCTGCAACGCCTGCACTTGCTCCCGGAGCTCGTATTGGATGCTACGGCGTTTCAGCCGGTGGCGTCTCATAGTAAGCTTTCGCCGGTCTTTGGCCGACTTGGGGCTCGAGTCGTCGGAGCTGGTTGTTGCCGGCATCGATATTGCTTCGAGCAGCAAGACGTCGTCGTGGTCCATGGCCAATGCGAAGATGGCCGCTGTCTTCCACTGCGCTCGCCACGAGGAGATTGCATATGGCGGGTGTCGATTGGCGGATGAGGTGGAAAATCCGCCAATCTACAGCGTGCCTGATGTATTTTTGACCAATCACGCTTCCCTCCCAGTTTACACAGTGGACCACAAGAGGCGATTACACTACACAGACAACCCTACACCCGCCCACTCCTCTGGGCCCCGATCGGACTGCATGAGTGGCGCCGAAACGTGATTGATGGAGGTGACAGGGCCGCCATCGATAACGCATTCATGATCACCTCTGGTTTTCCAGATTGGATGTCGCTACACGGCACAGATCACTGGACACAGGATTCCTCATGTGACCATCAAGAATACGGTCCAGAAACCTTGTCCATTTCGACTAGCCTCCCCATTGCATGTGTGTCTACACAGGTTCAACAATACAAGTATCAGTTAAAGCGGCTCCAAGTCATCGGAAAGCGCTTTCAATGCTCCAGCAGTCATGTGGTTCACTACAAGTACGCGTGTTGCCCCTGGTTAGCAATGGCACACCACACAATTGCAACCAAGAGACCGCAGTCAGCATGGGTGGGGCTGAATCGATTAGACTACAATAACACTACACACCTAGCTACTCGGGTAAGCCCCCAAGCTGCATCAATGGTGGCGGAGCAGTGTGCATTTCATGGGCAGCACAGTGCACACTTCAAGATAGAACACCGCATACCGGAAATACAGCTATTGGTGAACGTACTGTTGGTCCCTGGGGTATATCATCGTCTTCCATACCGTTCCCTTTACTCGTGAATTGATGGCAATTTTGCCACCATTAACCTTTATGGTCACCCGGCTTGGTTGGCGCTACGCATGGTCGGACACTATGCGTCCTTCCGTTAGGCCCTTGGGGATGTTCTAGATAACATCCCGTCAATTCTTCCTCGTTGCAAACTGGATGCGCCCGCTCGAGGTGGGTATCAGGCGGCACATTCAAGCTACGCACTAAATGAAGTCAAGACAACAGTTTCGAGGTCGTTGGACGAACGAACCGATCTGCGGCAGACGACTCTTCCGCACGTTGTCGTGTATCTCAGTCTTGGCAGCCGCGGCAATGCAGGCTACAGCCATGGCGCAGGCAACGAGAATGATGTCGTCGTCGTTGTCCACCTCCATTCGTTGGTTCCAACAGGGTTGCTTTTTTGTTGGGTATTGTGGAGCAAGGCACTATAAATGTCTGTGGGACTTGCCCATGGCCGTAGGCACCCCTGGGCTGCGTAGTACAGTGAACATAGGATTGGGTTTAGGCATTGGGATTAGAGAGGCTGGGACAGGAACCCGACGGGCCAGGGCTCCACTGCCAGTGGTTTTATTTCTTTAGCCATCAACTAGCAGGCTAGCAAACCCAATTCGCTTCGCAATTGTTCAAGGAGTAGTGGTCTCCTTTTTGCTTTTTCAGTCTCTCGCGGGACCAGTCTCGCGCAACCAGCCACAGCTCTTAAATCAAATTGGTGGATTATGTCCGCGCTCATTGTGAAAACGGACATTGACTTGTTCGATTCAAATTCAAGGTGGGCTCCATCCACTTTTTGTTCCAACCGAACACGAAAATGTGGAACCGTTGAAACCAAATCCACGAGAACCTATCTCAATCGACCAAAAACGTAAACCGAACACGACAATTAGTCTGTAATCCTACTAGAAGTTGAAAATAGTTGTTAGAGCTCGTACGTATCTGGCGGCAACACCTCGCCATCCCGGTGAATATATCGCCGCACGGCATCGCGCATCCGTTGGGAGCTGTCTTCATAGAGTTGAATCCACTGGGAGCTCAGCTGAGTTGCCTCTGTCCAGGCCGAGGGACGAAACTTTTCAAAGTACTTCATGCACAAGCTACCATCGGCAACGGGCTCTATCTCGAGCCACGAAACCTCCTTGGAGTATGGTAAGTTTGCGTCGTACGGCATGAGCTCGTCTTCGTAGATGCTCCGGCACACGATCGAGCACTTGGGCCCATGAGGCGTTTGCGTAAAGAAGCGTTTGCAGAGAACTCGCCGCTGAAAGTTGCCAACGGGGTGTGTGAGTTGCCCCAACGCGTACGCCGTGTCAGCGTCGATAACAACGAGCTCGTCGCTGTACCGGTTGA
Organism: Achlya hypogyna; assembly: GCA_002081595.1. Classification (NCBI taxonomy): domain Eukaryota; phylum Oomycota; class Saprolegniomycetes; order Saprolegniales; family Achlyaceae; genus Achlya; species Achlya hypogyna. Next base: position 14,015 of record JNBR01000414.1, read on the forward strand.
GGTGGGGAACGTTGGTGACGATGCCGAGGAGGACACTCCAGATGCTCTCGACCACGGAGGTGAAAGGCAAGAAGGCGCTGCTCGCAACGATTGTGTGGAACTCGAGGATGTTGCTCTGTGTGTACTTGGCAACGTGCTTCTGAATTTCGCCGCTGGCGTCGATGAGCCCGGCCTCAACGAAGGCACTTTCGACCAGTGTATGCTCGCGGTCAAGCATTGCGTGCATGCCGCGAAGGCGCAGAACTGGATCCGCAACGAGCACGAAGTGTTGCCACTTGTCCTCATCGTTCTGCAAGAACGTGACCGCTTGCGCCTGCTCCCGTGTCTTCTCTAGCACGTTGGCTAGGATTTGCGCCGTGATCATGTGGTCCTGAACAAGTTCCCGTAGTTTTTTGTTCTCGGCTGATGCTTTCTGCTCGAGCTTTCGCTCGCGGGTTGCAAGGGTTTGCCACCGCGTCGGGGGGTTGATGGCATCGTTGAGCGCTTTGGCGTGCTGAAGACGCTGCAGCCGGGCCTCGAGGTCTTGCACGGCGCGCCGGAGCTCCGTGACCTCCTGCCGTTTCTTCGTTCGGTACCGCTTTAGAGTGAGGTAGTTTTTGCTGTGTTCGCGCGAGGGTGGCGCCGGGCTCTCAGTTTTGTCGGTTCTCTCGTCGGGCGACGGCGGGGAGGTCGCCGCCGTGAGCGCCTCCAGGGCCTCCGACTCTTCCGTGGACCACTGCAGCGAGTAGTCGAACGCCGACAGGTCGAGCAGGTCCGTCACGAACGCTTCGCTCGGGTTCATGCCACCGACTGCCTTTCTGCCAGGACAAATAACACTGGCCAATCGCTGGGATGGATTTCCACACGGGCCAATCACAGCAACTTTGTTTCGTCAAACGCACCAATCAAATGCGAGTTGCATTCTCGGTCCACTTTGCCATTTTGCACTGTTTTTGCCGACGTCGGTGCCCAAGGAGGCTCACTGGGAAGAGACGGAACTCAACTGTTAGCAAGTGAGCTAGAGAGTAGCAGCCCTGTTTAACACTCGAGCCAAGGGATGCCAACTAGTTTGCCATATAATAGCTTTTATGTGCTGCAGGACGCTTCCACCATAAGCTTGCCGTACTCGACGACGTACTGGTGGATAGCGATTTGCATGGCCTTGGTGTCCTGGTCAATGACATCGCTTCTTAGCACCGACGCCGTCGGCACCGACGTTCGGAACTTGTGATAAACTTTGAGGCTCGTGCCGCCGTCCGCGGTGGCCTCCAGCTGTACCCAGACGACCTCGATGGCATAAGGCTGGGGTTTGGACGGGTCGCACTCGTCGTGGTCGATAGTGCGCGCAACAATACTGCAGCGCTTCGTGTCGTAGGTTGAGTTGTTGTAGCGCTTGCAGAGAATTCGTCGTTGAAAGCTTCCGAATGGATAGTCAATCTTTCCGACGGCATACGATGTGTCGTCGTCGATGACCTCTACGCGGTATGCCTCGCGACGGAGGCTCACGTTGCAGTTGACAGTACCAAGGATCACGTCCCACAATGCGACGGTCGTCCAGTGCAACGGCAGTCCCAAGTACTTGAACGCAGTGATGTGAACTTCCTGCGCGCCATTGTGGAGCATTGTGGAAGTTTGACGCTGGAATTCGTAGGAGACCTCGGCAAGGCCCGCTTCGAGAAATGCGCTATCGAGCTTATCGCGCTCTCGATCAAGCATCGCATGAATGCTGACGACGCGCAGATTTGGCTCCGCCACAAGCACAAACTGCTGGCACTTGGTCGTGGATGACGGTTGATCGTTGACGTGAATCTTGGTAGCAAACTTCTCCAGCATATCACTGAGGGTCTTTGCTGCGGCCACGTGCGCTTTGACGAGGTCCTTAAGCTTAGCGTTTTCTATCCGAGCTGCATTCTTTTCGTGGCAGAGTTGTATGGCGAGTCGCTGCCATTTGGACGGTGGGCGGAGGGCTTCGCGCAACTCCTTGGCTTGCTGCAGCTGCTCGAGTCGCCCTTGAAGCTCGTGCACCGCTTTCTTGAGGTCGAGGTATTCATTGCGCTTCTTGGTGCGGTACCGTTTCAGCACCTCCAGGTGGTTGGCCCTCCTGTTCTTGACCGGCGTGTCCGAGCTGGGTGACTTGAGAGTGTCTGGTGCAACCAAGTTGTTAAGGAGTAAGCTTTCTTCCACCGACCACTCGAGCCCGTTGCTCGGCTCAATATTGAGCAGATCCGTAAAGGGTGAAACAGACTTCATCCTAAAGAGTGACGAAAACGAAGATGCGCGCTTTCCCCGGTCCATCGATGAATGCTTCGTCGATGGCTCTGGTGGCACAGCTCGACCCATTTAAGAAATCTTGTTATGCGTCGATCGGTGGCACAAAACCTGGGACATCCAATCACAATGAGAACGCTACCTACTTGGTTTACCAAACGACGTCGACCACGCCATCATCTGATGAGATCTTGAGAGTCACCTCAACCGACTGTAAATGATTCGGGTGCACGTAAACGCCTTTAACCTTACATCGCTTCGCATAAAACCTCACTTTATGTTACTCTCCGTGAGACGACGTTCTTGCACAAACACGCAAGCACTGCTCACGGCGACCTAGACTGCAAACATCTCATGATTTATCGGCGCATCCCACCCGGTAAACCATAACTGGCCGGGTGAATGGCGCGCCCGACCCAAAACTTGCTTCATTTGGAAACGAAAGCTACCCGTGCGCCCGGAGCGCTGGACGACTAACTTCCGCGCTGTTGCAGCGTACTCCAAGTATGCTCTGTAGCCAACGAAATTCCACACGAATCCGCCATCAGCCCAGTTGTTCAGAGAGACCGCCAAAGCCATACTACACTCGACCTAACAAGGCAGCCTCTCCACGGTACACGTCGATGCGAAATTTACAAAGCTAATATCACGTTTAATCAACTGTCTTTTTTCCTTGTGCGAAACTAGCTGTGGACAACGGCTCGAGCTTGAGGCCGTCCTGCATTTGCCCATATTCGTCGATGTACCGGTTCACTGCGCTTCGCATAACGTGCGACGCCTGCTCAAGCGTCTTTTCCCAGTGAGCACTTAGCGTCGTCGTCCATTTGGACGGCCGGAACTTCTGAAAGTACTTGAAGTCGGCACCCTCGTCTTCCTCGCCCTCCAGCAAATGCCACGACACTTCGTTCGAGTACGGCGTCGACCCGTCATACGGCGAGAGCTCATCATCTTCGATGCTGCGGCAGACGATGATGCACTTGGTCGCGTCCTTGGGCTCCGCCGCGTTGAAGTACCGCTTGCATAGCACTCGGCGCTGGAATTTACCAAGCGGATGGTCGAACCACCCAGTGACGTACGACGTGTCAGCGTCCACGTCGATGATCTCTTTGCACGACCGGTTCATGTTTGGAATGCCGCCGGCGGTGCCGCGGATGACATTCCATGTGCCCTCGACCACACTGCGGAGCTGCAATCGCGTGCGGCGGTGGACGATGGTGTGGAACTCGTGAGCGCTGTGGTGGTGGAACTTGGCGATGTGCTTTTGGAACTCCTCACTCACGTCGATGAGCCCGGCTTCGATGTACGCACTGTGGAAGCGTGCGTGTTCGCGATCGAGGATTGCGTGCATGGCGCGAATGCGCAGGTCGGGTGCGGCGACAAGTACGAGCTGTTTCCACTTGTCATCGGGGGCGTCGAGGAAGGCAATGGACTCGGTCTGTTCGTACGTCTTCTCGAGCACGTTGGCGAAGATTTGCGCCGTCATCATGTGCTTGTGCACGAGCTCTTTCAGCTGCGCATTCTCGGCGCGCGCCACTTTCTCCATCTGCCGCTCGTTTACGGCTAGCGTCTGCCACTTGGAGGGTGGTCGTAGCCGGTCTTTGAGAGCCTTTGCCTCTTGCAGCCGCCGTAGCTGGTCTTCGAGCTCTGCTGCAGCCTTGCGAAGAGTGGTCATCTCGTCGCGCTTTTTCTTACGATACTGCTGCAACGCCAAGTTATGCTTTAGCCGCGCCGGGCTCTCGTCTTCCAGGAGAAGCGTGCTGAGAATCTCGCTCTCGTCGCGGGACCACTGCACCGAGTAGTCGAAGGAGGACGGGTCGAGCGTCCCGAGGACGAACGCTTCGTTCGCGTTCATGCTGCCTCTAAACTGTGCGCTCTGTAGAGGTCAGCCAATCATTGGGATCCCTCCACCGTTTTAGCCAATCAGCTTTAGTCATTCGGCAGCTTTTTGGCCAATAGCGTAGATCCCGTGGCCCCGGTGGGTACAACAGACCAACGCACGAGCAGCAGCGAGCCGCGCCCGCCAGGCGTCCTCCGGTGGTTCCGCCACGAACAGGGGTGTGCCATTGCAGCCCTGCACATTCGATCGTACTTGGCTTGGCGATTCGCTATGACATGCGGTACGATCTGCAAATCATCACCCAATCTCTCCCCGATTGTGGTGCTGCCACGACATGGCTCCTTAGGCAGCGCGCGGTCTCCCGGTCATTCTTGTCCCAGATCGTGCCTTGGCAATGCATTCGGGATCTACCCTTGATGACCTCGAGCTCTGTCTGTGAGCTTAACCCAACTGACCCAAGTCCAGATGACTGGCAACTACAGTAGTTGGCGTCTACAAGGATATTGACGGGTTTTCGTCGGTTCTACATAATGCATACATTTCTACATAATCTCCTCTGCTTCCATTTGGTACTGATCGATGTACTGGTTCACAGCGCAACGCATGATGTTGGACGCTTGCTCAAGCGTCTTTTCCCAGTGAGCAGTCAGTGTTGTCGTCCACTTGGATGGCCGAAACTTCTGAAAGTACTTGAAGTCGGTGCCACCCGATTCATTGCGTTCGAGAAGATGCCAAGACACCTCGTTCGAGTACGGCGTCGTCGATTCGTACGGCGCGAGCTCGTCGTCCTCGATGCTGCGGCACACGATGATGCACTTGGTCGCGTCCTTGGGCTCCGCCGCGTTGAAGTACCGCTTGCATAGCACTCGGCGCTGGAATTTACCAAGCGGATGGTCGAACCACCCAGTGACGTACGACGTGTCAGCGTCTACGTCGATGATCTCTTTGCACGACCGGTTCATGTTTGGAATGCCGCCGGCGGTGCCGCGGATCACGTTCCATGTGCCCTCGACGACGCAGCGCAACTGGAGCTGCGTGCGGCGGTGGACGATGGTGTGGAACTCGTGAGCGCTGTGGTGGTGGAACTTGGCGATGTGCTTTTGGAACTCCTCACTCACGTCGATGAGGCGCGCCTCGATGAAGGCATCGTCGCAATTCGCGTGTTCGCGATCGAGGATTGCGTGCATGGCGCGAATGCGCAGGTCAGGTACGCCAACAAGCACGAGCTGTTTCCACTTGTCGTCGGGGGCGTCAAGGAAGGCAGCCGACTGCGTCTGCTCCCATGTCTTCTCAAGCACATGCGCGAAGACCTGCGCCGTGATCATGTGTTCCTTCACGAGCTTGCGCAAGTGCTCGTTCTCAGCCCACGCAGCTTTTTCCATCTGCCGCTCGTTCACAGCAAGTGTCTGCCACTTGGTGGGCGGGTGGAGCGAGTCTGTCGCGGCCTTGGCGGCCTGCAGCGTCTGCAGACGCGCCTCGAGCTGCGCGGCGGCTTCCTTGAGCTGCGCGAGCTCGTCACGCTTCTTCTTACGATACCTCTTGAGCGCGAGGTTGTGCTTGATTTTGGCCGGCGGCATCGTCGACGGGTACTCGTCCACGGATGCCGGCGGCGACTCGACTTCCGAGTGCAAAAGCGAGTCGAGGATTTCCGTCTCCTGCGACGACCATTGCACCGAGTAGTCGAAGCTTGAGGGATCAAGCATGTCGACGAAGAAGGCTTCCCGCGGGTTCATGGCCAAAGGCAAAATGGCGCCTGGCGCGATCCTTTCGTGCTGCGACACCGGAAAATGCCGCCAATCCGAGCGTCGGATGAAAATCAGTAGCCAATCAGCGAGCGGCTTAGACCCCATCCGCGAAAATCTCGGAGCTGAACCGAAGGGCAACTATGGGGAGATGACGATATTGCCATGAGGCAGCGACGCACGTTATAATCAATTGGCGAGCGGACAGAAGACAGCAAGCTGCGGTCGACATGTAACTGGACGATGGAGGCTTGAGGTGCCGCGTGATGCGACAGCGCTGGAACCCGAGCTTCGCATCTGATGTGACCTTGGCAGCACCTTTCGTAGCCAGTGCTATAGAAAAGCGATGACAGGGACTAGTTTTCCCAGCAGTATAGACCATGGAACATATCGACTTGCATCGCCAGCAGAGACGGCGCAGTACGCCCGCCCGCAGCAACCATGCGACGGCATCCACTTTGAGACCATCGACATGCCGACCAGCGAAAGCCCAGTTGCCCCATACAAAAGGTAATGTGAATTCCTTTAGGAAAAATGTTGGAGAATAAACAATTCGAAATGGCGGAAAATCCACGTCTTGTGATCGTGCAGTGCACCGATGTTGAACAAGTGATCGCACGTCCAGCGTCGCACTTGAGATTGCTTGGATGCGACACGTGCTTGATCAACCTTCATCGTCCACAAGATCGCATCGCTTGCCTTGTTAGCCGTTCCGCACGACTTTACTGCGCAACGATGAGGACGAAGCTAGAGCCTGCAGAGCCCACGCTTTTTACATCTTTTCAGGCGTGCGCTCAATACGCCTTGAGAGCTCCCATTCTAGCACATAATACACGCTATACTTGAAGTGTGTACTCTGGATGAATGGATGTCGCTCGAAGTGTGAACAGCGGTTGGTGTCTCCTCGAGGGAGCTTGCTCTTTCTTCTCGAGCCTTGCCTAGACACGACCGATGCGAACCTCACTAACTTCAAAAACCATCGTGTTCATTAAGGAGTTGCCTCGAGGAGGAATACGGCTGCAACGTCGAGAACATCCTGCACTCGGCTAGTGTCGCTGCAAGCTCGCGTGCACGGCACTGACCAAGGTTTCGATGGACGTCGCTCTAGGAATCCACGAGGTTGCGCCAGAGGAAGCCCTTGTCGAGCGACTGATACACAAGTGCAGCAACAACCATCGGCACCTTCCAACGCTTGCGGTATTGGTACGCAAGACGTTGGGATGTTCGCGAGATTTACCTTCACATCTACACTAGTGAAGCGCTCAATTGACGGAGTGTTCGCTCGACACTCTGCCGAAAAAGGCACTCAAGAACTCTGATGGTACTAGACAAAGCTAACAACAACTACTAGTATTATGGTAAGTCAAAATGGGAAATTAGGATGCGGCTTGCAGCTTGCCTTGGCCGTACTGCTCAATGTAATCATGGATGGCGTTACCGACCATCTTGGAGTGCTTGGCGAGCGTATCGGCCCAGTACTCGCTCGGGGGGCTGTCAATCTTCCATGACGACGGGCGGATGCGGTGGAAGTATTTGGCGCGGGTGCCACCGCAAGGCGCCGACTCGAGCTCGATCCACGAGACCTCGTTCGTCACCTCTGAGGCAGCTTCGTACGGGAAAAGCTCGTCTTGCTCCAAGCTTCGACACACCATCACGCACCGCGTTGCATCTCGTGCGTCCGTGTCGTAGTAGCGCTTGCAGAGCACTCGTCGCTGGTACTTGCCCATGGGATGATGACGCCATCCCGTCAAGTACGACGTGTTTGCATCAATGTCCTCGAGGCGATTGGCTTCTTGATCCAGGTTCTTGATTGAGACCGAGCCGCGCATGACTTGCCACGACGCCTCGGCAACCGACATGAGCGGAATGGGCGCCAGCCGACACACGATGGTGTGCAGCTCGAACACGCCGTGAGTGAACTTGCTCACGTGTCGTTGCATCTCGGTCGTCGCATCGATGAGGCCAGCCTCGATGAACGCGCTGTCAATGAGGTCGTATTGCCGGTCGCAGATGTTATGGATGGCCGCCTTGCGCATGGTTGGGTCCTGAACAAGAACAAACTGCTTCCACTTTTCGGAGACTGCGCCCGCCACTATACTGGGCTGTTCAGGCTTTTTCTCGATGAGGTTGGTGAAGGTCTGGGCGATCTCCATGTGCTCCTTGATCATCTCTTTCAGGTGTTTGTTTTCGAGCCGTGCCTTCTGCTCGAGTCGTAGCTCTTCCGCCGCGAGTTTGTGCCATTTGCTCGGCGGGTTGAGAATGTCTTGAAGCGCCTTCGCCTGCTGCAGGTGCTGCAGCGTTGCCTCAAGCTCGACCGCCGCGCGCTTGAGCTCTTCGTGCTCCGCTTGGCGCTTCTTTCGATGGCGCTGTAAGGCGAGATTTTGCTTCTTGCGCGAGTCCGACGATGGCGACGACGCGGTCGAGGTCGGCTCTGACGGCGTTGGGGTAGGCGGAGGGCGTTGGCCCGTGAAGAGGACGTTGAGGATGTTCTGCTCCTCGTGGCTCCATTCGACCGAGAAGTCGGCGGAGGTCACGTCGAACATGCTGGAGATGAAGGCTTCGCTCGGATTCATCGCAACTACCCCACTGACCGCGCCTTATCACGGGCAAATACCTAATATGAGTACACGACCGATGATGGCCCATCCTATCACGCACCCAGCTATTTTCGTAAGCTGGCCCAGATTACATATAGTATAAGCCGAACTGATTGGCTAATTTCAAAGTCAAATTTGTCAATGATTGGCTGATTAACTCTACTACGACGCTGATTGGTTAGATCTCAAATTGCCTTATTTGGAACAGCCGAGTGCTGAGGCTGGGACACTCTTCAAGGTTGCGGACCGAATTGGCTTATTTTAAAGGTAGTAACATCCGCAGAATAACCGGCCTAGAATGTTTTAGGGAATTTGATAGACTGGACAAGGCAATTTATCCTCATTCCCACTCGAGGTGGACTAACAACCTGGTGGGAGAAGGCTAAGACTGATCAGAGGGCACATTGAATCACAAGCTAACGACGATGGTCGACTGTACTACATCATTTGGATGCAACGACGCATGATGCTAACGTCGCGGTCATGTCACCGGGCCTTTGGACCTGTGTGCAGGGCAGAGGATCACTCGGCGCATTGACAGCCATTCGAGCTCACCGCGCGGAACGTGTTAGGTCACTACGACCCAACAAAAGAGGCACGACTGTGTGGGTGCGTGCGGAACGGTTCCATGGATGGATGGAATAGGAAAATACTAGTTGTTAATGCGAGTCGATGTACTTGCGAATGGCGATGCCGATCTCGTCGGACTCTTGGGTGAATCGCTCCAGCCAGCTCTTGGTCAGGTGGATTCCCGCGTTGCGCGCCTGGTTGGCCTTGTGAAAGTATTTGACGACAGTTTTGTCCTGGGCCTCCGGCTCGATCGAAACCCAGCTCACTTCGTCCAGGATGTTGTGTTCGGAGGGCATGATCGCGTCGTCGTGCAAGATACTTCGGCACACGATCACACATTTGTCTCCTTGGTCGTAGCGTTTGCAGAGAAGTCGGCGATCGAATTGGCCTTGTGCGTGGTCGCGACTGCCCGTGATGTAGCACACGCACGGGTCGAGTGGAATGTGATCGTTGTAGAGTTTTTTTATGAGCGGGTCGTCCGACAACGCAGTGCCCGTGAGGCACGCCCACACGGACTCTGTGACCGAGGCCACCGGTTGCCCGAACCGACCCGTGAGAATGGTTTGCACCTGCACGGCGTGGTTGATGTGTTTGTACTCGTGCTTGTGCACGTCGGGTACGGGAGACTCGAGAAGACCGGCCTGCAGAAACGCGCTCTGGAGCTGTCCGAGCTCTCGGTCGCAAATGTTGTGGTAAGCTGCCTTCCGCAGAACGGGGTCTGTCACGAGGTGGAGGTACTGCCACTGGTCTTGCGGTAGCCCCGACATGGTGGCTTTGGGTAGTTGCGGCACCGCCTGCACGGCGCGAACTAGCGAGTCCGTGAACTGCATTTGTTGCTCGACCGCATCCCGCAGCGACTTGTTCTCGAGCATGGCCTTGGCCCTTCGCTTGCGTTCGTTAGTTGCGTGCTGGCGCCATTTGGAGGTCGGGTGTAGGAGACTCTGTAGTGATTGTTTTTGCTTCATCTCGGTCAGCTTTGCTTCGAGCTCCACGACGCTTTTCTGGAGGCCGATGAACTCTGCTTGGCGCTTCTTGCGGTGGCGCTCCACGTACAGAAGCTGTTTACTCGATGTGACTCGGCGCGGCTTGGCCGGCGCAGGCTTCTTCGGCGGGGACGCCGCGGTTTCAACTTTGATGGGAGGTGATGCCGGCGAGCTGAGCAAGTCCAACATTTCCATCTCGAACGATGAAAAGAAATCCACCTGCAACCCTTCGAGGCCGACGACAACCTCCTCCGTCCCGCTTCCGCCCTCTGCAGCTTTGGATGCCATTTTGAGAATGATCGACGGTGGCCGTCGTCGGTGCGATGTATACTGGGTCGCGCGATCATGTCGACTCGCTTGCACCCGTATCACGTCCTGTGCCGAGTTCATAAACACCAAGCCCTTGGAGAGTAATATTGCTTTATTTGGCGCGCTGATAAAAGTGCAATATATATTTTTATCATAAGGTTTGTAATGCTGTAGAAGAAGTATATTGGTTAATTGGAGGTTTGTGATGTTAACTATGGCGCGCATTGCGATGGCGAGATCAACACTCCCACCGCGCTCATTGGCGGAAGGCCGGTTGAAGCTGTGACGTGGAGGCGCCATTGCCATGTGGAGCGATTGCGGTATGGGACACGGACCGTCATATCCAAAGGTGCCGATTGCTGCATGACGTGATAAGGCGGAGGCCACCACTGCGCCGACGATATCACGGACCCTGCGCACGAGCGTAACTCGGATCATGGCTCCTTTTAGTCACATAAGCTACTTGCCTTTTCTACTCATACAAACTTTAACATTTTTCTACTCGTTGCCAAAATGATGATGGACATGGCTCAAATCTGAGCTGCGTGCTAAGCAAAGGCATGAGGCTACGGTGCGAGATAATACAATACACCGACAAGGGGAGGGCTGCACTGGTGTTCCCTTGAAGCTGCCATAGTTTGTCTCCTCGCTCCACGACGCGCATACATGCGGCGTATCGAGTGCTGTAGCGAGTCGTGATGAAAGTGTCGTGCTGGCTGGCTGGCGCGGTGATTGCACAAGGCTGTGAAGAGCGTCATGTGCCCACGCAATCGACCGAAGACATAAGTGGGTGGCGCGAGAGATATGCAGTGCTACTTCACGCCGTGTACTACGACAAGGAAGCGCCCATGTGCATGCGCTGTGACAACATGCCACGCTTTGGAATCGAAGCGAAATCATTTTGGAACATGCTCTGGCAGGCTATTTCTACGACGTCCCACCTCGTGGAAATTGGACTCGGTGCATATTGGTCCGCAAATGGCGACAAAACCACAGGTCGTAAGATGCCATCGGCTGTAACAGGAGGTAAAGAGCCGAAATAGTGGCAATTAACACATCAGCCGCCGCTGGTACTGCACTCCACAGCGAACGGTCGAGGCCTCAGCACATCCTCCGCCATTCCCGACAACAGCCCGATGCAACACCTGTGACGCAATTCGACGGATGTACTAAAGTAGTATCACTTGCATCTGGTGGTGCCGCGAGACCTGTTGCGGGCGTCTAGTCAAAGGCATTTTCAGCCGACGTGCTCATCGTCCGCAACAGCGGCGTCGTCTCGCGCGTCGAGAAGCCGTCCGGCGCATTCTCAGCCATAGTATCGACCTTTCGCAGCAGGTGCGTGAGATCGAGAACCGAGCCGTGCGCCGACTCTTGCGTGTACAGGCGTCGGCGGGGCTGCTTGTTTTTGCCCCATCGAGCCTTGACCCACGCGATTGCATGGCCGAGCGTGTACTTGTGCTCTTCCTCACCGAGCTGGAAGACCCACAGCAGCGCCGCAAGCCCCAAGTACACCAGGCAGAACTGGAACGACCTACGAGCCACGTCAGCAACAACTCGGTAGGCAGCCGCACCAAGGCGTGGGGAAGATGCCGAAGGCGGGGGTGATGCCGGCGGCGTCGACCTCGAAGGCGTGGATGACGCCGGTGCCGCTGAGAATAGACGCGATGAGCATCCACAGACTGGCGAAGATGAAGTCGCGCTCGATGATGTGCACCATCGTGGACGCGAGCACAATAGCCGTGAGCAGGTAGCCCTAGCGTCGCGTCACCTCGAGCACCCGTGAACTAATCCACCTGAGACAAGGCGATCATGCCGTTGGGGTTGAGGCCGGCGGCGGCCAGTGCGTCGACGACGTGCGTCATGTTGACGCCGGCGGGGGACGTAGCAGTGAGGGAGTTTTGGATGAGCTGGAAGCCCCAGGCCGAGAGCGCGGGGACCATGCCGAGCACAACGGCTGTGCCGTGGTTGCTCTCCTGCTCCTTCTTCTCGAAGCTGCTGGCCGTGATGACCATCCCGATCCACAGTAGGAAGCCGACACCCGACGAGATGGGGATCGTGCCAATGATCCATGGCGTAGCTAACACAAACGGTGGGCCGCGACCGCCGAGCGCACCCCACCGTTGAGCACCGCAAGCAGTGAAATGCACACCGCATTCATGCCCAGGTAGCCATTGCGTGCGCCCATGGCCTTGTAGATGGGCTGCGAACGTCATTAAACGAGGGCGCCCCGGGTGTAACGTACGTGGCCGATGTAGACACCAGTGGGGAACGGGTTGCCAAGACAGGCACCGAGAATCGTCACGAGCGAGTCTACGCGCCGTCATCACCGCTCGGCGCAGGTGCGGTACCTCCGAGGACGGACGAGATCGGGTCGTATTTGTCGCCGACGGCGGCGGCGGTCTCGAAGTTGGCGATGGCTGACATGACGTTGACGAGCACCATGGGCATGATGATGCTCATGTATTTCCAGCCGGCGCCGCTGCAGCCCGCAGTGAGCTCGATCCCCGCAGTCAGCCCACCTTGTGAGGGCGCGGAAGACGAGCGGTACGTCGACGTGCGGAACTTGGAGCGCCAGCGTGTACGGCTGCGTCATTGGCACAAACTACAACAGCCCGTGACACCGCAGCGGGCACCTGGGCGTACGTTGGTGGAGGCGCCAGTGTAGTAGAGGACAAAGGCAATGAGCGTGCCAAGCAGCAGTGCGCCGAGCCCCGTGGGCAGATGCAGCGGGAGCTTGACACCAGCGCCGTAGCAAACGAGCTACAAAGCGTGAGCGGCCGGTGCAGCCGTTCACGTACGAAAAGGAAGAGCGGGCCGAGCGCGATGAGCGGGTTCTCCCAGATTTCGAAGGCAAAGGCCATGCTCAGGAAGGTGAGCGCGATGCCCGAGACGGACGCTAGGAGCGCGGCCTTGGGGATCGATCGCTGCAGGAAGGACACAAAGGGGAGCAGCGCCATCTGCAGCAGCGCCGTCCACACGGCGGCAAAGATGCCCACCTCCCACGCCGCCTCGAACGACTGCGTAAGCTGGTACTCGGGCGCCATGATCGAAAGCCCGTACGCGAAGACGAGCACGGTGTTAACGCCCTCGGGTAGCCCCGTGACGTCATCGCGCTTCTCGTCGCGGGCCAGCCGCCAGCCCGCGAAGGCGAAGAAGCAGTTGCCCATAGTCGTTGTGAAGGCCGCCGCGGGGATGATGCGCGTCGTGACCACGTCGATGGGCAGGCCGCAGTGCGCCGGCAGCACTTGGTAAATGATCATGAGTTGCAGAATGCTCTGCACGAGCATGCCCGAGAAGGCGTCCCAGTCACCCGAAGTGATGCCCCACTTGCCGGCGCCAAGACCGCTCGGGGTGGGCACTTCGGTCGAGTCCTGCAGGTACAGCGCCGCGGAATGCGCCCAGCCACACGCCACCTGGTGCATGACCCTAGCAACCACGTCAGCCGCTGGAGCCAAAGCAAGAGCTACCGCTGATGCAGCATCGGGATGGCTGTCATTCGGTGCTCCGTGGCCACCGTGCCCGTGCCGAGCTCGCCGTCGCCGCCGCGTCCCCAGGCGAACGTCTCGCCCGCGACGCAGCAGAGCGAGTGGCGCCCGCCTGCGGCTAGCAGCGTCAGGTTGACGTCGATCAAGGCCGCGCAGCGCACGGGGCGCAGCACGACGTCCGGTGTGCCGTCCTTCTCCAGTTCACCGAGCTGTCCGTACTGGTTCCAGCCCCAGCCGTAGACGTCCACGGTGGGCGAGTAGCCGTCGACGCCATGGGGCACGACAGCGAAGCAGTGGCGGAAGCCACAGCAGATCTGCTCCACGCGCTTGCCGATGAAAGACGGAATTTCTGTCGGCTGGCGCACGGTATCTGTGTGGCCGAGGCCAAGCTGGCCGTAGAGTCCCCAGCCCCACGCAAAGACGCGGGCGTCCGTCGTGAGCGCGAGCGTGTGACGCGAGCCGCACTCGATGGCGGCAAAGGAGGCGCTGTGTGGGATTGCTAGTGGCACGAGGCTGCACTCGGCGTCCGGGATGCCCAGCGCGCCGTCCTCACCCGAGCCCCACGAGTAAAGTGTGCCCTTGAGGTCAACGGCAACCGAGTGTGCGCGGCCGCAGGCCACCGCCACGACGTGCTGTAGGCTGGCGACGCGCGTGGGCACGTGCAACGACGCCTTGGTGTTGTGGCCAAGCTGGCCGTCGTCACCGCGCCCCCACGTGTACACGCCGCCCTCTTCGGACACGGCGACGACGTGAGATCCGCGAGTTGCGACGCGGGCGATCGCAACGTCATGTAGACCGTCGACGACACGGGGCTCTAGCTACGGGAAATATGCGGTTAGCACTTGTGGCGTAAGAAGCTGTGGGGTACTTGGGTGTGGAGGCTGTGACCGATACCAAGTTGGCCGTAGTCATTCTTGCCCCAAGCAAAGACCGCGCCGTGTATCGACACCGCCACTATGACAAAAGTTGTTATTTGAAATTGGCGAGGCTGAAATACCGGTGAAGCGACTGCCGCACGCCAGCTGCTTAATGGTCGTGCGGTCAAGGAGCGACTGCACGACGTGTGGCTTAATGCGCGACTCGCGGTCGTTGGTGCCGAGCTGGCCATTGCCACCCCAACCCCAACAAAGCACCACGGATGACTGCGTCTCAGTGGGCGCGACCAGCGCCTTGAGTGGCGAAAGTGAGCCCGATCGGTGCTGGCTACGACGGCTAGAAGCAGTCTTAGATGGCGACGTCATCGAGTGGCGGCGAGCAGGTTGCGACTGCTGCGGCATCCTGGCGTGTGTGGCCGGCAACGTCGAAGTTCAGCGCAGTTCAAGATACCAGCCAATCACGTGTAAGATTCGCTTCATTTTGGGCCAATCAGAAGCTGGTAAAGCTCCGGTCCACTTTGCACTTCACCGACGGCACAGGGTGTCGCCTGCGGCCCCGCATCGAGTGGCGCAAAGCGCGCGGAGCGTCAGCAGGAACATGGCGGATGCGTCCCAGCGGCGCCGTTGCCCTCTCCAAAATGATCTTTTATTCGAGCGCTGAATAGTTGTGGCTCTCTTGAACCGACTATGCGAGAAATTTCAGTAATGCATGTATGCGATGGTTGTAAAGCGAACAGGATTCAGCGCATGTTGTCGTGGGTCCATGGCTCATGTTGGAACTGTAGCGCAGCGACTAATGGAAACTAACGAGACTGGTTTGCTCTGTCTGGTGTCGTGTGCGGCATTGGTTTCTTTGCCAGGCTGTGCACCCAGGCTCTTGATCGGAAGAAAAGAGATTGCTGCCACCATTCAGCGATCAAGGGGCTTTCGTGTACAACCCGCACATTGCTGCGTCCTGGGACGGAAGTGGCCCATCGGGTCGGAGCGTCAAAGGAACTCATGGGGTGGGAGCCCAGTTGTACTCTTGCGCGCACCTTTGGCGCCGTGACGAAGCAACGATGAGAGGTTGGGGCTCCTTGGACCATCCCCGTCCAGCGGGCTCCCGAGGTTGGATTGTCTCCAGAGGCGCGGCGTCTCTGCCGTTCGCAAGTTGCCAAGGGTAGAGCAATGCAACACCGCACCGTGGCCCATGGCGTTGATTACCGTGTGCCTTCCGACGTCCTACGCATGCTGCGACAGTGGTAACGTCGCCGTAGTCCGTCGGCAACGCCGTGTATCAGCAGCTTCACCCAAGGTGGGCGGGTAGATGGGCCACCTTGATAGCGTCGCGCTGACGCAGGCCTGTGTGCAAGCCACGTTGCGAAGGCCATGTCCCAACGGATACTCAGATTCGTCATCGTAGGAAACAATAAATAAGATGGTTGGTATTGAGCCCTCTACAGTCCCAGCGCTGCTGCGGCGAATACTTCTACACTTCTACCACTACTTGTACATGGGGCGTTGCTTAGCAGCGCCGGCGCTTGGCTGCGCGCACCTGGCGAATCGCCGTCAGGCGGTGCATGAAGGTTGAGCGGTCAAGGTACTCTTCGCGGGACGCGGCTGCGCTGAAGAGGACATTCTCGAGCTTGCGGGCAAGCTGCGGCAGCTTTTGGCGGACGACGAGGGGGGCGTGAGGCTTACAGCGGTGCAGAAACGCTACGAGCTCCTTCTCGACGAGCGCCCGCTCCGTGGGAAAGATGTCGGTCCGGCGGCTGCTGAGGCAGCAAGCGGCTAGAAGGTGACCGAGGCCGCTGTCGTCTTCGAGGAAGGGCGTCTCCACGAAGCGGCGCTTGAGGCACACGGGGGCGGCTTGGACGCAGGGCATCGTGCTCGTTGGTGGTCAAAGGCAAATTGCAAAGTGGGAACAGCCTACCAGTGATGGAGTGTGACATGCAGTCGATGACCCACCGCCGGCGACCGCGGCGTGTCAGCGCTACACACGCCGGCGGCCTGATGCCAGCGCGTCATGCCAACCCGAATATCATATTCGACGGCTTGTTTTGGGGGGACCCCCCACCCGAATGGTCGCACGAGGCGAGGCAAGAACGTTGCCCGATGCCAGCTTGGGCGCGTATGAGGTCTCCAGGGACCCTTTAGGCGCCACTCCTGCGTCCTGGCCCCTCTTCTACTGCCTACAAGACTGCGACCAACTCTGGCACTAAGCTGAGCCGATTCATTGCCTAAACCTACGGCGATGAGTGATAGGCTTCTCGTCCCGTGATAGATCGAGATGGCGCCTCGACCGCACGACCCCAATCACCTCTCGGACGTCATGTTCCATTCGAGCTGACCCGTGGCTCTGGTACGGGAGCGTCCGGCGCAGAGTAAGGGTGATTCCAGCGTCGCCGGCCCCACACGTGCGGCTCGGTGTGAGAACCACCCGTGGGGCTTCTCAGCGAAGCTACCGTGGGGTTCGAATCCGAGTCCTTTCTATTCTAGCTGCGAGGTATGGGGCCACGCAGCCCGTATGGGGTCCCCACCCGGGCCCCAACGAAACGGACCAACTTCAACCAGTGCGCAAATTTTTGTTTTTTCGGCGGCTCGGCCAAGCCCTTGGTCGGACGGCAACTTGGCTGGCTGGACACGAAGCTCCCGCTTACAAGGGCAGCCTGGTGCCGAGAAAGCGCTGGTAGCAAGCTCCCTTTGAAGTAGCTCGCATTGCTACGCCTCGCAGTGTGACGCGGACGCGACGTGGCAGCGCGTCGATGCGCGCTTGTAAAAATGGGGGCAGGGGGCAGTTGCTCAGTATCCTCGCGGCTGGTGATTCGACCGCCGCTCCGAGGTGGCGAGCGGTGGCGAGAGGTTGGGACGGCGGGTTGAAGCCAGGGGCGTGCAACGCAGCGTTCTCAGAACCGACCGCGACCTCTCGCTTCGAAAGGGCGTTGCGTCATCGCCCATGCCAACCTCGTGCTTGCATCAATCGCAGAGCACTGTTCTCTGCGGGAGGAAAGGGAGGGCGAGGACAGCAAGTTGCCGGCGACGTGGCAGCAGCTGGCGCCGATGGTGCATTGGCACCCAAAGCCTCCGACCATCTGAAACATAGGTGTTGTCGCTGGCCGTGCCCACGACCAACGCAAACAAGGGTACCGCGAAGCCACTTGGCGCAGCCTCCTTTGGACACGGCACTCGCAGCGGGTGCCGAGACAATCAACTCGTTTCGTGTACTATTAGAGTGGTACTGGCCCCAGCGCAACAGGCGGCGAGGTGACGAGCCGGTGTCTCTGCAACGTCGTGACGATCGGCAGCAACGGCGTCATTCACCAGCGCCTTTACGAGGATGTGTACACATTGTCTTCACCAAGTGTTACTACCTGCGTGCTTGGGGATAACTGTTGCGCCGCTGTATTTTTAGCCGCGATGGTGCAGGTGGACGCCCGCGCCGAGAGCTCGCGTGCAAGCTTTCCATCGCCGCGGTCGTCGCGCGCTGTGCTCGACTCGGCGCGGCGGCAGCAGACGGAGCGCGCGCTGCTCAGGACGCCGGGGTCGCCAACAAGACAACCAACGTCCCGGCGTGTGCTGGACGAGAAGAGCAAACTCATGCTCGAGGTGCTCCAGGACTACGGCCCGTACTCGCCGCGTAAGGAGTACAGTTGCCGATCGCTACCCAAGCCGAGGAGTCAAGACTTTGTTCTGCGCCACAATGCACAAAACATCCACGACTTCAAGCAAGCTTACTCCAAGAAGTACGGCACGCTCAACCGCAAGCCCCCACAGTTTGCGCAGAACTGCCCTCCCACCAGCCCCTACGCTAAGCGCCCACCGTCGCCGTCGGCGCCTCCCAGCGAACCCTTCTGGTGCCCCGGGCGGCGCACGCGCAGGCTGACGCGGGTGTAGGAGGCAGGATCGCCCGCGAGTGTGGACTTTGACGGAGCACGGCCTCGCGACTCTGGTGGGCGTCGCCACGCCGCACGCAGCGCCGCGGCTGCTTCCGTCGCTGGCAAAGAAGCAGGCGCCGGCGACGCCGTTCAAAGCACACGCCCAGGTCGGCAAGCACGCGGACCTCTCCAAGGAAGACGAGTTCGCAAGTCTCGTGCGCCTGCATCACTACTCTCCACGGACGACGCCGTTGCCGCCGTCGACTGCCCACGCCCGCAACCCCGCGTACGCCTTGAGCATGCTCTCTCGCCCGAGCACGTCGGGCGGCTCGTCGACGCCGGGCAGCCCCCCAGGCACGAGGCGGCCCCTCACGTCTGAAGGCTGCACTCGGCCGTTCGCGTTTCCCCTCAAGTCTCCGTCCCCACCCAAGCCCGAGAGCTGCCCACCGCTGCAGCTCAAGCACATCTCGCTCATGGAGATCGAGCCCAGCATCGTCAACTTCGACGTTGTCCGTCGCGGCAACACGTACCAGTTCCCCATCAAGGTACGACCTTGTGCACGGTGTGCGACGGCTAATCTGGCGGTGGAGATTCGCAATTTTGGCACCAAGCAGGAGCGCTTCCGCGTTCGCAGCATCGCGCTGAAGGCGGGCGGCGTCGAGTGTGCCGACGTGCAGGTAGGCGGCATCCACCACAGCGCTCCCACTTGCGGCAGGTCGAGTACGACAAAGAGAAGGCCAAGCTTGCCCCGGGGCTCGGCGCCACGTTGCTCGTCGTCGCCACGTTCGAGCACGAAGGAGCCATCTCCGGCGTCATTGACATCGAGAGCCCCAGCGGCAAGTGCGGCCTCGCAGTCATCGGCTCTGTCAGCGCCGGCGGCCATTAGCGGTAAACGGCTAACGAGATTCAGTATGTAAATATAGTCGCATTAAATAGAAGGGAACGGGGGCTCATAACCAATCTTCGGTCGAAGGGTCACGCTTGCCGCTGCGGTTGGAGCGCGACGAGGCGCTACTGCCCGTGCTGCTGTAGACACTGGGCACTTGCGAGGAGTCGTACTGCATGCCTTGCAGCTTGAGGAGGATGTCTCGGCGCTGCTTGAGGATCTCAGTGAGGTCGATGTCCGACTCGCGACTGCAATCGCTGTCGCTGAGGCGGCTGAGGACGTTTCGTCGGCTTGTACTCACGTTGCTCCGACCGACGCCAACCATGGCTTCGGGTGCAACAGAGATGTTGGGGTTGGCTGGCAACTGGAGCTGCCAGGCGTTGAAGTGCGAAATGCGCTTGTACTCTAGCGTTTCCTTGACCACGCCCGAGGCGTCGACTTCGTGTTGCTTTTGACAGTTGATACAGAAACCGAGTCGGAACGGATTGCCCTTGAACTCCATGCATGTTTCTTCTTCGTTCGGGTCTTCCGATGGCTCGCCCCACCGGGCGTGAATGACTCCGGGTGAGTCGGGCGGGGTGCCAAGGATAAGGTCAATGTCAATACTCATCTAGCTCGCCTATGAGATGCCAGTAGGTGTCAGTCATAATACCATCTCGTCACTCGTGTCGGTCCGGTACAGCTCGGCATCACGCTTTTTAACCGTCGTGTACTTGAAGCCTGTACGGCTGTTGCCAATCTCCAGCGTACCGGCCTCTTGCACGATGGGAAACTCCGAGTCCTTGCGCTTGTAGTTGAACGAAAAGCGCGACGCCTTCTTTCCGACGGACGAAGACTTGGGACGCTGGTTCACCTCCTCAGACTGCGACGCAGAAGACGGTTGAGTCGAGTCGGTCCAATGGCGCTGCTACCACGTGGTCATGGCCTCGAACGCGCTGGATTCGCTTTACCTGGCGAGTATGGACGGAGCTCATCGAGTCCGTGTTGACCGTCTCCAGGTTGATGCGGGCGCACGAGTTGCCCATGCTGTCGGTCGGTGGGGCGCTTCCGGGAAGTAAGCTCGAGAGCTCGGCCTGCCCGTACACTGTACCTTTTTTTCGATTCTAGATTTGTATACGCGCATCCGGATCCGGATACACTGCTTCAACGAACTCCAGCTGTGTTTCGACTAAACGACGTTTGTCCCAATGTCCCAAAGGCCATGCTGCGTGCGATGTCGCCGTGAGTGCTGGACGGGCCGTGACTGCAAGCGGCACACAGGCTGGTCTGTGCAACGGCAGCCCACAACGCTGGACGCCTTCGCTCGATTTCGAGTGCCAGCGCAGAAAGTGTCGTCGGCGTCAGACAGGCGCCCGACCAGAACGACCACCCGATCCTTCCGTCTACGGTATCGTTGCACCCTTGGCGCGGTCGCGCCTCGCAAAGCCGCAGCTGACGCGTGGCGTGTTGCACTGTATTCGCCGGTCAAGCGCAACTGGTTGGCGCGAGCACTGCGATCGCTGCATTGACACGCCCCACGCCTCGCCATTGACTGGCGTGGCTCCCTGCCGCTGGGATAAACCCCCGGGGCTTAGTCGTTCAGTTAGTCGGAGGTGGTGTAGAGGGCCGGTGTGCGGAAGGGATGGGACAGGTGATTTGAAAGTGTACATCGCCGGCGGCGGCAGCCCTCAAGTGGCGGGCCATTCCTTTTCGTAATGGCGCCGCCCGCACGCCATCCCATAGGGTCCAATCGGCGCGGCAAGGAATTTTATCGCCAGCGCCGCCAGCGCTCCGGAGGTGGAGCACGTCGCCTGCGGCCAAGGAGGCCGCTGTGAGTAGCAACCAACGTGTAGGAGCGTGGAGCCGCGACAGCTTCCCACACGGTGGGGGCACCTGCAAAGCGCCGACTTACTGCTGCGGTGCTTGTCATTTAAGTTTCAGTTGCGATACGACTCATCTCACAGCCGGGTTCAAGTACTTTTTCCGGCCGCAGGTGCGACGGCGTGCGATGATCTCACTCCGCCGGCCATCGCACTGAAATGTCTTGAGGAAATTTTGCACCAACAGGCAACCTGACGCAATGGAAAATGACGTTTTCGCGGTGGACAGCGACACCCTGCACCAGGGGCTGCACTCAGCGCAGTTACATTAAGGGAGTAGCAGGCGATGGGCGCCTGGCGTGTCGATGCACAGCGCCGTGGCGCACGCTTCGTTGCAAAGAGTTTAGTCGATTAGTTAGTCGGTGGTTCAAGTCCAAATCACTTGGTGTGACTATGCCGCATACGGAACTGCATAGTTCGTAATCGACGGCGTTTGATTGGTCGCTGGGCGTCGAATCAAAATCGACTCGCGATCCCGGCGCGATGGAGGCGGCCAAGCCGCGGACGCATCTCTGCCTCGAGTGCGGGGCGGCGTTCATGAAGAACGCGCACCTGTTGCAGCACCAGCTCTCTCACGAGGAGGAGCGCAACTTCGTGTGTCCACACGACGACTGCCACAAGTCCTATCAACGGTACGTGCCCCTGCCTCCACGAGTCGCCGCTGACGCATCACGCAGCAAAGACCACTTGGCCCGCCACATCAAGACCGTGCACGAAGGTGCAATACTATACCCTGCGAGCGGCCTCTGCATGGAGCTTCGTAGACTCCGAGCGGGCACATGTGTGCGATCGGTGTGGCGCGGCGTTTGTGTACAAACACGCGCTAACGAGGCACATCGCGGCGGCCCATGAAAACGTCAACCGGCCGTACGTCTGTTCGGTGTGTCAGACGTCGTTCAAGAAAAAGTCGGGGCTCCAAGCGCACTCTTTCGTGCACACGGGCGTCGTACCGTTCCCGTGCCCGGTCCCAGGGTGCGGCCAGGGCTTCATGAAGAAGTGCCTGCTCACTCGGCACTCAGTCTCGCGCCACTTCACGAACGCCGACGTGCCGTGCTTCGGCAAGCTCGCCGCGCCTCGACCCGTCGTGTGCCCCGTGTGCCGCGCGGAGCTCTCCTCGTCCAAGAACCTTACGGCCCACTTGCGGACGCACGACCCGGCGGCGCCGCTGCTGCCGTGCCCCGACTGCGGCCGGACCTACACGACACAAACCAACCTCAACGCGCACCGGCGCTCGGCGCATGAGAAAGCCAAGCGCTTCGACTGCTCCTTCTGCCTGGAAGCGTTTGCCTACAAGCATGTTCTCAAGCGCCACATCCTGCGGTTTCACTCGGAGAACAGTGCAACCAAGCTGCCGGCTCCGCGAGCGCGACCGCTCATGGCGGCGGAGAAGGTCCGGGCTCGCCTTCTTGGCGTCAATACCCCAGAAGAAGCGCCCATCAGGGCGGCAGATATTCAGGAGCTGGCAGACGACGGAGAGTGGATCGAGTCGCTCTTGACCAGCGACGACACCCCATTCAAACTCGAGCCTGACGGCTCGGACGAGCCCCAACCCACGCTGCAAGCCGCTAACACGCAGCCCCAAGACCACGCGACTGATTCCGCAGCGGACGGCGCTGGCACAGATTCGAGCGCTGAACAAAGGGAGTGAGAATACCTTCGGTTGGTTCATAGATGTGGAAGCTGGCGTCATCGGGTTTGGCAGATGAATGCTAAGTATCAAGCGACTGTGCTAAACGCCAGCCGACGAAGGGTTTCGAGCTGGCCGACGGCCCAAGTCTCCAACGAATTTCGATTACTTCTTAAACGCGCACCAGTCTATTCTCCTCGAAGGATCGCGGGTGTGACTGCTCAGCTGAAGTCGCTGAGAGGAATAGCGTGGTGGAGGCGCCGGGACGATAACAGATCAAGCTCGCCGCGGTAGCTCGGCTTGACATGAAGACGCCAGAGCTTGACGTCAAACACATAGAGCCACTCGTTCCAGTAGAGCGTGAGGAGGCCGGCCATGACGGCCGAGGCCTGGTCCAAGTACACCTGGTCGGCAAAGCGCCAGCCGTCGAGCTGCAGGTTATAAAAGGCCGCCGAGCTCAACAGCCCTGCAGGTAGCGCGCGGTCACACAGCCGTGGCCGTGCCCAGCGCTCCCAGCGCGCCGTGACCATCACGCTGCAGACGACGATGGCGCCGTCTGTTAGGAGGCGGCTGACGCGGCCTATCTCGATGACACCGCTGGTGCAGCGCAGCCCGCAGTCCATGTTAACGAAGGCGCAGGTGCGGTCGAGGCGGGCGGCGTAGGCCTGCGGTGACGCGAATGTGTAGGCTACAGCGATGAGGTAGGTGGCGAGGGAGCTTTTGGTCACGTAGTGCCGAGTGTACTGCTGCGTAACGCAACTGAGCAGGTCGTTGGCGATGTACACAAGCCACGTGAGCTCCGAGGCCGCCAGCAGCGTCGTGAACCATGGCAGCCGCGGCGACACGAGCCGCGTACCTGCCGGTGCCGCGACGAGCTGCAGCGGCGTCGTGTTGAGCAGCCAGACGGCCGTGAGGCTGCGGACAGCGAGCAGTGGCCGGCCCACCCACACGTGACCCACGATGCGGTTGAAGTCGAAGAGGTTCCACCCCTCGATGCGCCCTGAACACACGACGCTGTAGACGCCGACGGCACCCGCAAGCGCCATGAGCACGTACGTCACATACGTCGCGCACGCCTGGAAGAGGTACCCGACTTCGGACGCGACGTCAGCCAGCTGCAGTCGGACGGCATGGGTGGCAGAGGAGAGACACGCGAGCGTACCGGCGTCGCCTTCAAAGGCCACGACCTCGCGCCGCCCCGCCGCCCATTCGTACAGCAGCGCCCAGCTGTAGAAGGTCCAGGAGCGATCTGCGGTGCTGAGGAGCTCAACCACGTAGAGATTTTGGGCCGTCGACCCGACCGGCTGCAGGAACTGCACGAGCCCCACACCGAGGGCTCGGACGCTCGCCTCGGCACTGAGCGCCGCCTCATGCAGAGGTGCAAAGGCCACTTCGTGCGCCGAGGCGAAGGCTGCATGCGCCGCGTAGATGGAGGCGCACGTGGGCTCGGCGAAGGCGTCGAAGTCGCAGAAGAGATCGAGATCTTCGCCCGTGAGACCCCGCGTGGCGTTGAACGCGACGAGCGCAAACAGCAGGTGCGCGGCCGTTGGCGTCATGTCTTCCGCGTACCACCAATTGCACAAGTTGTTGGCGCCGAACGCCAGGTACATGCCGTACGAAGGGGCAGCGCCGGCCGTCACACCGCCACACAAGATATCACCCCCCACGATGCGCACAGAGGCGTTGCGGGACAAGGACATGGGCAGCGGCCCTAGGTACGACTTGAGAGGAAGCGCAACGAAGGCGTCAGCCGCCCGCGCCGACGTGAAGACCAGTGCGGCGGTGGCACTGGCGAAGGCCCCAAAAAGCCGTACAAGCGCCGGGGGGCACGGTAGGTACACCATGTCGACAGCGCCAAACGGCCCGAGGGCATCGGCGACGGGGGCGATGCCCGGTGGAAGCGGCGACGCCAGCGTCGAGTTGGCGACGAGAAGTGCTGCGGGAGTCGTGTTGGCGAAGGCAAAGGAAGCGCTGCTTCGTAAGAGCGCGAGACCACCGATGCTCGTCGCGTTGGTGGCGACCGCCCAGAGATCGCTGGCGAAGGCCCAGTACATGTGCATCGACGTCTGCATCGCGAGGCGGCTCTGGACCGGGAACGTTGCGAGGGGCAGCGTGTATGTGGAACCTAGCGCCGTCTGGATGGCCAGCGAGTCGGCCATGCCCGTGAGCTTGTAGTTTTGCCACTGAAGCGCGTACGACCGAATGCCTCGCGTTGCCCAGTACGCCGCCTCTTGGTCAATCGTGTTTGTGTTGCTGATTATGGTGTCGAGCCAGCCCTGACCAGCTTTGGACGAACGCAGCACTCTCGCGAAGGCGATGTCGAAGCTCTGGCCCCAGCAAGTCGTCCACGCTTCCCAGTCGGCGACGTTGCGTAGTGGCAGCTCGAGGTACACGGCTCCATTGGTCGCGTACGCTCGCGCGCAGCGCTCTTGCCGTTGTTCCGTGGTCGCCATCTCCCACATCTTGTCCAGGTCTAGGTAGCAGTACTGCGTGAACATCCACGGCAACTGGCACGGATCCATCGAACGGAGGCCGCTGACGACAGCAGTCAAGGGCGTCTCGGGCGCAAACAGCTGCCTGCGGGCCAGAGAGGGGTACCACAGCGCGGTCGTGACGGAGACATTGTACCACCTGCCGACGTCGCCGCGCGCGGGCGAGTCGAGCGTGACTGCGCCGTTAAGTGCCAAGAGAAGCTCAAAGTTAAAGCGGTTCACGAGGTAGCGCTGCATCCCCGACGTGTTGAAGCCGGCCCAGCCAAAGTCGTTGGCAAGCGACGATCGAAGAACTCCCAAGTACGAGGCGTTGCCCGTGAGCGTGGCGACAAGGTACCCGACCCCAGCAAGCACGCAGACCCAGTGCGCGACAAGCTTGGGGCGGGAGACGGGGGGGCGAGGTGAGGGTGTCCCTGCGTCGCGCACGAGGACCGAGGCTGGCCCGGGACTGTGTGTTTGTACGAACAGCCAGAGCTTTGTGTCAAACATCGCCGCCCGCCCACTGTGAACGCACTCAAAGAGGCCAGAAAGGACGGCACTTGCGACGTCAAGGGAGCTAGCGTCGGTGGCGAAAGCCAAAGTTACCCAGGACAAGTGCGTCGGGGCCTTGCGCGGCAGGCACTTAGCCGACGCGTACCAGGACCCAACGATTGTTGCGATGACGGAGGCGATGAAGATGGCGGCAATGACCGCCGCACGCGGGGCGCTACCGATTGCAACGACGCCGCTTCTGCACGCAATTGCTCTGTCCACACTCACGACGTGACAGTTGCGGCTGAGGCTTGCTCTCGCTTGGACAGGCACGGTGGTGTCAAGCAGGGCCACACATCCCCACGCCACTGCCGTCGCAATAGGCGCAGCAAATCGAGGGCTGCCACGGCCGTAGAGGGGCGCCACTACTTCTTGGAGGCCGTAGAGCAGCCACGTGGCTTCACCCGCGAGGATTGCCGAGATAAGCACAGCGCGTGGCCGCACAACCAAGCAAGCGAGTGCGACAGCGCCCGAGGTTTCCGCCGGCTCCAGCTGCGCGGTGGACAGGCAGGCAACAGCGGCGACGCCGCGCGCAAAGACGGCAGAACGGCTAATCCAAACGGAGTTCGCGATGCGGTTGAAGAAGAAGAGGTCCCGAGGACCACGGCACCGCTGTGCACTCAACAGGACAATGACGGCGGCAACTAGAGTGAGACAGCTAGTGACAGTGACGGAAAGAACCCACAGGTAGGTGCTAAGCGCGTCAGGCCCCGGCAGTGGCGCCTGCGGCAACGGCTCGTACGCCTTGGAGATAACTGTAAAGGTGTGCTTGTCACCTTGTAGACAGATGACTTCACGGACGTTGGTGGCCCAGTCGAAGAGCGCGAGGGCACCAAAGAAGGCCCACGTCGGGTCCAAAACCGGAAGCTCTTGAATTTCGGGTGACGTGGCCGCCTCGTTTGGGTAGACGTACTGCACGATGCTGACGGCACCCAGCTCGCCGGGAATCGAAATATTTGTGGGTGGCAAGAGCGATTGAAGGCGCTGCGTCGAAGCAAACGCGGCAATGCACGGGGCCTGCTGGTCCCCGGGGCACTGATCGCAAAAGCTGGTGGAGGTAGTATTCAAGAGCTGTAGCGCAAAGAGACCTGCCAGCGAGTCCCAGTTGATCTTCAGCGGGAGCTGGGCGCTGCAGGGGTCGTCGAAGCCTAGCGATTCCTGCACGTATGCCCGGGGCTCGCCGTTGAGACAGAGCAAGTTGCCACCGGCAAAACGCATGGCTGGGTCGTTCCACCGGCGGGGCTTGGGCGTGAGCACAAGCGAGCGCAAAGCGTCATTGCGCTGGGCGAAGGTGACGTTGGCGCTAAGGGCCGCAGCAACAGCAGCCTGTAGCACCCCGACAGCGGCCACGATGCTTGGCGGCGGAGGGACCCAAATGGCGTCGATCGCACCAAGCCGACCCAGCGTGTTGTGCAAGGTGAGCGCGAGGACACCCAGTGGAGATCCGTTGTTGTAGAACTCGATCTGGCCCGGGTCGATGTCGGCCCAGAAATTGGTCGTGCGGCGCACCAGGCTCTGGTTGAAGCCAATTGCGTACAAGTCATCGTACAGAAGGCCGTACAGGTTGCTCGTAGTCCAGTAGAGGGCGGGGGAAACACCGCCCATGGCCTTGATGGGCACTGCATAGCGCAGGCCAAAGACGTTGACGACATCGACGGTCTCCACGATACCAATGGTATTGAAGTTACCAAACTGCAGCGTGAAGCGAGACAGTTGGTAGGACCGCCATGTAGCTTCTTCGACGTCGGGGGCGCTCCATTCATGAGCCAACAGCGCCGCCACCCACGTCTCCCCAGCCGCTCCCGATGCGGCAATCGGCGTCAAGATGAGTGCCTTAAACTTGCCCTGTGTCACGTCGATAAAGGCCGCGAGGTCGATGTTGCGCAGGACAGCTTCCAGGTAGACAGCGGCGTTGTCCGCCTCACGATGAGCGCAGCGAGCCTGGCGGTCCTCTGTGTATGCCATCTCCCACTGCTTGCCGAAATCTGCCCAACAATAGGGTGCCGCCAGCGTGAGCACAGCTAAGGGTGAGAGGCTACGTAGCGCCGCAATCGCAGCACCGACAATTGCCAGGTCCTGGAACATGATCAATCGCGGGTACGCCGGGTTGATAGCTCCAGCCGCCTTTGGTAACAGCGCCACCGGTGACGCAAGCTCTACACGCGCTTCGGTGGACACGAGCGAGAGCTTTTGGTTGTAGATGGCGCCGATTGCCGTTGCGTCGTAGGCGGGCCAGAAAAAGTCGTTGGAAAGGTGAGATGTGAGGATTCCAAGGGCGGCAATGCTCGTACCAACCGATAGAATCATGTAGCAGACGCCGACGAAGCGCAACAGCCGCGCTGTGTTTGACGTCTTGGCCTCAGCGCAGGACTCCGCCAACGATGGCTGCGTCGGACCTGGTGCTGGCGCGACACCCCTGCTCATGCCCTCGGCTGTGGCTCGTCTTTGCTTTCTGAAACCGCCGCAAATGCGAAATCACCGCTGTGCTGAGCCGACAGCGCTGGCTCATCCCGCGAACGGCCGACGACTACTTGCCTCCTCCCGACGACACACCTAGGTGCGGCCCCTTCGCTAGACACCTCAGAGCGCAACGTTGACGCCACCCGCTCCTTGTGCTGCCTCGGTACGCTGACTACGTGTTCCACATCATGCTTTGGGTCTTTGCCGCGCGCGTCGCCCTACGCCATCATTCCTCGGACAGCCGTGTGTGCGTTGTTTGTGGGTGCTACGAGTCGTACGACGCTCATCAAGTGCCCGTTCACAATCAACATCCGGGGCGTCTTCCAACCATTTTTTATGGCTCTTTAGAAACGACATTGCCTTGCACACATGCTACTCTGCTGTAGCGCCCACTTTTAAAGCTCCGACGCCGCCAACCGCCGACACCGTCGTGTGGCCCATCGGCATGGCTGTGTCCTGCACAATGTCTGACTCGAGCGAAACGATATGATCTTCCGGCCCGACCTTTCCCTGGGAGCGACGTCGTCGGCGGCATTCAAGGCCACAGATGTCGTCCAGCTGCACCTCCGACGCCTTTTGCGCCATAACGAGCCTCCACGCGTCTGTCCGTGCTTTTCGCGAAAGCGCGAGGAGAGGTATCGTGCTGACAATGTACCCCACTCCGCTCCAACCGCCCAGCAGTACGTCTGCAAACCCCAAGACCACCCACCAGCCGACGCCAAGCAGCACTCGGGTCCAGGTAGCTGGTCTTGTCTTGAGATACGCGGTGCTGAAGGAGGCCGCACTATTTCGCTTGAACAACAAAACCAGAGCCGACCCATCGCCTGCCCAAAGCTTTGTCGCGGCACACTAAGCCGGCTGAAACTGGACCCAGTCGTGAGCTGGGATTGCAACTCTATCTCAACGAACTGATCCCTGCGTGACCAACCCTGGGTTACATCAACTGAGTGATCGGCGCCATCATGACTGTGGCTGTAATACCGCTCGTATCACCTGTCCCCAGAACCTCTCCATCTGCTGGCTTATGGGTTACCAGCGTCGCTCTCACTCCCGACTCAACACTGAGCCCACAAAGAAGGCAACCCTTAGTTGCAGCCATCGGAGCAACAACAAAGCCGCTGGCATCGAGTCGCTTGCTCCTTTGGACCTTCGACGATTTGCGAGCCGCCAAGCTGGTACTGACGCAGTTGTCGGCGAAGATAGTGCACTCGACCGACTGTCTTGCAGAGATTTGACGTTCGATTACTGGCACGTCAGGCTGGCAGCAGCGCCGCGCGGCGTAGCGTCACGACGCTGCCATTGTGCCCGAGAGGGTGGGCGGCTTGGAGTTGGTGGCATGACTGCGTCACTTGTAAGACACTGCGTGATATTCGTTGACGCGCCGGTAGCGCGCTATCATTCGTTCTCAATGACTGAAACGAACGCCTCCGGCCGCAGAACTCTCGACCACTTCTAGCGTGTTGTTCGCGTGGACAATCGATCGGTGACGTTGTCGACGGCATCTTGTCCGTTGGACCACCGGACAGGCGGCTTCTTGCACCCGGGAGAGCCATTCCCAGGAACTCCATCGTACACTCCGGCTTCCTACCATCACAACCATGTAATCGGAGCCAAAATCAAACAAAGGGACATGCGGCGGCGCATTGTATGCATGCGCTGACGACCAACTCTTCTGCGCAGTGCGTAGCGCTCCGGAGGCTGATCTGCCAGGCCTTTCTTGTCTGGTGGCGGAGCGTGGATACCCGGCTCTTTATGGCCGTGGGTGGCAGCGTCGCGCCGAGCTCGCCGCCAAGGGACCTGTCGCCTGACCGAAGGGACGCACCAGCCGTTGGGTGGCCTGACTTCGTGGCCCTGCGCTTTAGGAAACGTCTTTGGTGTGTGGAAGGCCTCCGCCTCTCACCGTCGGAACCGCGCACGTGCCATATGTTTTTACCGGGTGCTGGTGATGGGCAGGCGTCCGATCTTTGGCTCGGGCACTAGGCCATCCCATTTCCACTTTGCGTTCTGCCGCCGCAGTTGAATCCGCCCAGCTCCACGGCTCCGATGCTGCGCCTAGCTCTTCTCGTGGCCTTGTCTTGCGCAACGAATGCCACCAGTCAGTGCTGTTTCAAGGACGGCGACGTCATTTCGCTCAAGTCCGACAAGGGCACCTACATGGGCCGCTGCACCAACTGCGTCTGGAACGGGGCCTTCGACAATTCGGCCTTCGTGCATGTGCCATCGCCAGGCACGGCTCGTAAAGCTCAATGGACGGTGGTCAATACGGGCAACGGCAAAATCGCGCTGCAGGCCGACTCGGGCAAATACCTCGCGCGCTGCAACAACTGCGCTCCTGGAGCTGCGTACCCTGACGAAGCTTTCGTGCATGTTACGGATTGGAAGAAGGCTCCGTGGGCGCAATGGACGTGCAAGGATGTTGGCGACGGGAAGGTCGCGCTCCAAGCTGACTCGGGCAAGTACCTTGCCCGCTGCAAGAACTGCGTCGGTGCCGCCTATTCGAACGCTGCCTTTGTGCATGCACAGAGCCCCAACGAAGGGAGTTGGGTTCACTGGCAAATCGAGACAAACGGATGCTTTATCCAAAACCGGTGCCTTGCACCGACGACGGCTCCCTGCAGCAGTACGCCCTCGCCTTCGTCGACGACGGTGCCTACGACACCACCCTGTACGTCTACGCAAGCGCCTACTACGCCACCGTGCACTAAGAGCTCCGAGCCGACCGCAACTCCGCGTACTTCGATTCCTCCTGTGACCGTGGCTCCTTGCCCCACGCCTGCGACCACAGTACCATCCACAACCGCTTCACCGACGACTCTAACCCCGTCAACCGCCGCCCCAGCGACCGCTGTGCCCGCGACCACGGCATCACGCACCACGGCATTACCCACCACAGTTCCACCGATCACCACGGCGGCGCCTAC
>JNBR01000415.1:0-24494 GCA_002081595.1 Achlya hypogyna
TGCGGATCGAACGCTTGGCGCTGAAGAGGCTGATCATGGTCGTGGCGGCGTCGTTCAAGAGTGTCGGAAGCCCGGTCCCTCGTTTTGAGGCGACCACTACGTCAGCGGTAATGGTCAAATCGTGAAAGCGTATCTCAAGCTGTGGCATGCTCTTGCCCATTGCTGTCTCGAGCTGCTTCGTGAGGGACGCGTGAAAGGCGTCGGTGCCATCGGCGAGAAACTCGTCGGCTGTCGATGGCTGCTGGGCCATGGAGAAAAAGCGCAAATGCGTCGATAGCCCTCGTTTCCACCATGTTTGGCTCTCGTTACCACAGCGTGGCTACTGTTGCCCCTGCGTGCCGCCTTCGTTGCGATTGATCATGGCATCGGCGGCTCAACCCATGCTTTTTTCACGCCTGATGATGAATCGGCGGCAATTCGTAGACAGGACGCACGGATGCCGTGATCTGTGGACCGATACGTCATCCGGATGCGATCCGGAGATTGAAGTTGACGCCAGGCCGACCGTTCATCAGCCGAGTGCATGCGGCACGAAGCTAATGTGCGTCTTCAGGACGCGTGGCTGCAGGTCACTGGTTGCACCAGAGCTGACTCTAGGTACTGGTAGTGTTTCCCAGTCGCTCTGCTCAGCAATGGGTCATACGCCGTCAACAAACCGTACAAATATCGCGAAGCCATCGCAATCAATGGAAGCTACCTGACCAGCTGGGCCAGATCAAAGGCACTACCACTCGCGGGGATGTATGTAGTCGGTAGCTGAGGAAGTATCCGATCCAGGATTCGGGCTTGAAGCCTCGTGTCGCCATTGTGTCGGCTACGACGCAATGATATGCTTCTGCACAGAAAACCTTGGGTTCCGGACATGGAATAGAGATCAAAACGTGTTGGCAGCGCGGAGATTTACGTGCATTGGCACTGTAGCACAGGATTCTAAATGGATCTACGAGAGCATGCGTCGTTGCAGCATGCTGATAAGCACGGAGATCATGCCGCCAAGCAAAACACCGGTGATCTCAGCCTTGTGCTCGTTAAGGGTCGCTTGGATGTTGCGCAATGGCGCCTCCCAAGTATATGAGCTGCGCACGGGCACACGAGGGAGGGCCTTCGGGAGCTGCGCGTGGTGGGTAGCGAGGTAGGTAAAGTGCATGTCGGCCACAGCGTTCAAAAGGCTGAGCTCGATATCCGGGTCATCCTCGGGCTTTTCCAGCACGGTGTCGCCATCGCCCGTGATTAGCCACACCTGGTGAAAGCGCGTCTTAAGCTCGTTCGCAACTACCTATGCGGACGTCATTACATCGTTCCTCCACGCGTAATGCGTACGAGATGCATGCCGTAGTTGCTAATGGAGCTCAGCGCTTTCTGCCGCAGAATCGTCACGTCGGTTTCGAGCTACGCGGCATCAACGCGCGGGTCATGGAAAGAGAAGCCCACCTTGAACGAGACGTAAAAGGCCTCGGGAGACCACTCGTAGCGCAAGAGGCCAAGCAGCTTGGGAACCTAAGGGGAGCATGAGCACCGACGAGTTGATGCAGCCTGCGGGACATGCTGAAGGGTGAGCGTGAGCGAGTCATCGGCATGCGCCGGGGTAGATTGGATCTTGTGCTCAACCATCTCAGAGACGGGAATGTAAAAGTCGCTCACAGCCGCTGCGAGGTAGAACATCGCGCGTTCTCCGAGCGGCTTGACGGCAGCAGCGATCGCACGCAGAGCGAAAAAGTACTCGTCGACCGACACGAAGGCCACGGGACAGAGCATCGTCTGCTGCATGGCTTGCTTGTAGCTCTTAAGTGCGTCTATGCAACGCGCCTGCTGTACGCGGTCCGCACTGGAAATCTCCATGGACTTGCCGTCTACATGCGTCCATTAGTTCCTGGATAACGCCATGGCAACCTTTCGCCACGTCGACATGGTTCAGAAAGGCCAAATCCATGTTGTGCGACATCGATTTCTGAGAGGAAATGAGCCTCAAGTCTCGGAATGAAAGGTAATTTGACCTGGAAGTGGCGTGCGAAGGGCATGACACACCCCGGGCGGTGCAAGAAGATCACCGCATAGCCTAGTTTGACAAGGTACCTAAGTACTAGAATGAGCTTTCGAGGCCCATGAAGCAATTGCACGCTACTCAGCCGACGCAGCGCCACGGGAGCCTGTGGAAAAGTTGTCGATGAAGCGAACTGTGTTTTTCTCAAGAGGAATCGTGGTTCCGCCCGACGTCACGACAGCCACGCACCGACCGATAGTCGTCTGGTGAGCGACGAAGGACGCCAAAGAAGTCGCCGTTTCTTCCAGCGATGCGGGGGCGGGCGTTGCGGTGAAGTAGGCATCGGCCCGCTGGCGTTGCGCCTCGAGCTTGGCGGGCTCCATTCTTCCGAGAGTTCCTGTGGCCGTCGTCAGTCCGGATGACAATCTCGTATCCGAAACTTCAATCTAAATTCGGCATACGCCATGTATCTAATTCGGCATTGTCACACAGTATTTCTTGGGCGAACATCACTCGCGATGCCAGCGCCGCAACAAAGCTGGTGCAGAGCGTCGTTTTCGTTTCTCCTTGTTAGGCGCTCATGAAAGGCATCCCACTCAGCTCACGCACAATTGCACTCCATGTTTGTTATTATCGAAATGCGCTTGATTCCATTAAAAATGTGCATTGCGACTGCTGTTAATTAATGTCTACTAGTATTGCGTTTGGCATCTCATCGGCCCTTTGGTTCATCCAAAGCGAAGAAGGCATCAAGAACAAGCTGAGATACTGAATGTTCCCGGGGTGTCGCTGTGCGCCTGCTTGGGGCCGCCCGCTGCGCGTGCTGCGTTCCCATTCTTGTGGCAGGCCTGGTTTCCAGAGTACGCCGAAAATAAGATAGATAAGATTTATATCCGGCAGATGCCGAATATAGCTTCGGTGCCCTTGATGAGTGGAGGCGTCAGTCTGAAATTTCAAAGGAAGCAACATGGACATCCCTCAGTTGGAAGCTGCGATCGCCGCCAAGGCCGCCGAAATCCGCGAGCTTAAGGCCGCCAAGGCTGACGTCAAGGAGCACGTCGCTGCCCTTCTGAACCTCAAGGGCCAGTTCAAGGCTCTCGCCGGCTACGACCACGGCACGACCCCCGGAGCCCCCGCCGCCGCGCCCAAGCCTAAGCAGTTGACCAAGAAGGAGCTGCGCCTTCTTGAGCGCCAGAAGCAGGCTGTACGAGAAGTACTCAATGCCTATCAAAGCTAATTGATCCAACGTAGGAAGCCGAGGCTGCGGCCAAGGCTCAGTCGGCCGACCCGACCAAGTTCGGCGATGCCCCTCTAATCCAATCCCGCGAGGCGCCCACGAAGAAGTTCGTCGAGTATGATCTCTCCTGCTTTATTATTTCGTGCTTATCGTCTGCATATAGTGTCGGTGACATCAACAAGGCCAAGGCCGGCGAGTCGTTCTGGGTTCGTGGTTACTTGCAGAACGTTCGCGCCAAGCCGAAGATTGCTTTCCTCGTGCTTCGTCAGGGTGCTTTCACGATCCAGGGCGTCCTCAGCGAGGTATGACTCCTTCCTCATCAAGCTGTTGACGCACACCACATAGAGCGCTGAGGTACCCAAGGCCATGATCAAGTATGCCGACGAAATCCCGCGTGAGTCGGTCGTCGACCTTTTCGTCACCGTCAAGGTTGCGGACGTGGAGATCCACAGCACGACGCAGAAGGACGTCGAGCTTGCCGTCACCAAGGTCTTCACGATCAGCAAGTCGCTCGCGTCGCTCCCGATGCAGATCGAAGACGCTGCCCGCCCGGACGCGCTGCTGAATGCCGAGGGTTCTGACTACGTCGAGGTCGGTCTTGACACCCGCCTTGACAACCGCGTACTCGACCTGCGCACGCCGGCAAACCAGGCCATCATGCGCATCCAGTCGGGTGTAGGCCAGCTCTTCCGCGAGTTCCTTTACTCGAAGGGCTTCGTGGAGATCCACACGCCCAAGCTCCTTGGTGGCGCGAGCGAGGGTGGTGCCAACTGCTTCTCGTTCAAGTACTTCGACCAGCACGCTGTCCTCGCGCAGTCGCCGCAGCTGCACAAGCAGATGGCGTGCGCCTGTGCCGGCCTTGAAAAGGTGTTTGAAATCGGCCCTGTTTTCCGCGCCGAAAACTCGCTTACGCGCCGCCACTTGTGCGAGTTCACGGGCTTGGACCTCGAGATGACGATCAAGGAGCACTACTCGGAGTGCCTCGACATCTTCTCGGAACTCTTCATCTACGTCTTCGACAACCTCAACTCGCGCTTCAAGCGTGAGCTCGATATCATCAACGAGCAGGTGCGACCGCCCGGCGCGGCGTAAACTGAGCCGTCGTAGCACCCGTTTGAGCCCCTCAAGTACTCGAACCCGACGCTCGTCCTCAAGTTCGACGAAGCCGTCGCGATGCTTAACGCGGCCGGTATCGACCAGGACCCGCTCGAAGACCTCAGGTTAGCCACTTGCTTCGGACTGTGCTGACGTTTGTGTAGCACCCCCAACGAGAAGGCTCTCGGTGACCTTGTTAAGGCCAAGTACGACACGGACTTCTACTTCCTCGACAAGTTTCCCCTCGCCGTGCGTCCGTTCTACACGATGCCTGACCCGAACGACTCGGTATTTGCGTCCTAAGGAGCGGCTGATGACAGGGCTGTGGTTAGCGCTGGAGCAACTCGTACGACTTTATGATCCGTGGCCAGGAGATCCTCAGCGGCGCACAGCGCGTGCACGACCCGAGCCTTCTTGTCGAGCGCATGAACGCCATCGGCGTGCCGGAGAAGGACCTCCAGACGTACGTTGACGCCTTCAAGTACGGCGCGCTGCCCCACGCCGGTGGTGGTGTCGGCCTCGAGCGCGTCGTCATGCTCTTCCTCGGCTTGGATAACGTCCGCAAGGCGTCGATGTTCCCCCGTGACCCCGTACGATCCCTTGTCCGTGCTGACCGCGCTCATGTTTCGCGTGTAGAAACGCCTTCGTCCGTAAGCGCCTCCGCCCGTCCTTGTGCACGGCTAAGCTCTGTTATGCATTGTTTCCCCCGTCATACGTCTGCGTTGATTTCTTGTCACCGTAAGCACGTGTATTTAAGTGAGATTGTTGGGGCATTGGCCGCGAATGGCCTCGTTGGCACGGGCTGATTGCTGCGGTGATGGCACCAAACAGCTTTGGATTGATCTGTCGACAAACTCTGCTCGTCGGGCAGGCTGCTGCCCAGCGGTGACAACTTCGCGCATACTAGTACATGTAGAGAAGCACCCCCAAAGCAGGCAGTTAACGAATGGCTCATGTGTGCGCTGTCGATGCTTCCAAGCATCAACCCATCGCAACGCATGTACGCAGCCGACTGTGTCGGATTGTATGCACTCAACCTGGACCTGTGTTCGGGTCGGTGAGGTGCACACCTCAAGGGCCCTCCCTCACCACGTCCTCGGGCAGTTCTGATTGTCGGGGGTCGTGGTCGCGATCACCGTGCCTGGTCGTCCATGCTCAATTCACCGAAACACGTGCAGAAAGTTGACTGCGACCCGCTTGTCACATCCAGCGTAACCCCACAACCCAAGTGCAGATTGTTTTGCAAACAACCACTCGTAATTTTCGCCCATTCCGAGTACGATGGCCGCCGTCGACTACTCACAGACGGCCCTGTACCGCTTTCTCTACACGTGCGTCTTTCCCGTCCTCGCTGCACTCTTCGCTTGGAGCGTCCAAGGTACAACTTCGACCGACGAGCAGCGTGCTCATATTTGAACTTAAAGGGCAGGAACACTTGCCCAAGGACAAGAGCAAGCGCATTCTCTTTATCGGCTACCACACGACGCACAACTGGGACCTCCTCCTCACGGGCATGTCCCTCAAGGACGCCCTGGATGGTGAGAGCCCCATCGGCCTCATGCACCGCACTCTCGTGACGGTACACCCGTGGCTCCGCCAGCTCGGATGCATCCAGGGCACCAAGGCCAACGCGATGAACATGTACAATAGCGGTCATCGAGCGTGCATGGTCATTCCCGGTGGCGCCGAAGAAGCGATTGCAGGCTTTGAGAATGCCTATACAGTCAACTGGTACTGTGGTTTCTGCAAGTCCTGTCATCCGATGGACTCTCTTCTAGGAAATCGTCGTCGGGAAGGGTCCGAACAGGGTTCGCGGAACTTGCTATCGACGCTGACGCGGTGATCATACCCGTCGTCATCCAAAACGCCCAGGAGATGTACTTCAATCCGGTCTTCTTTCTCATGAACATCACTGGTATCTCACGTGCCTACGACGCCCTTCTCGCGATGCCGTACGGCGTCGGCTGGCTCTTCCTCCAGCTCAAGTTCGTCCTCTGGATCACTGTCACATTTCTCGCGAGCATTCCTATGCCCGTCAAGTCGACGCTCAAGATCGGCGTGCCAGTCGCACCCGAGGCCAACGAAACTCCAGCCGCGTTGGCTCAGCGCGCCGCAAGTGCTTACGAAGCCTTTCTGCACCGTGAGAACCCCACTGGCCTCGACTATTCCCGGGCCGTTCGCGCCCGGTTCGGCCCCACCACGAAAAAGCACAAGTAAAGCGCAACTTTATCCCCAGGCGCAGTCGTAGCGCTTTAGAATAGAATTAGTTTATCACATAGCCGGGGTGTGCTTGAGTGATCAAAGGCGTGCTGACGGGCGTTCATCGTTAACAGTACACGGCTCGAGTCCTTAACACACGACATGAAAGAGCGGTAGTTGTGACGGACTGTGGTGTCGACCGATTTATGGTTTCATGGATTTCAAGACGATATTGTGCAATGACAATCTTATCCGGATTTCCGGATAGCCATAAATAACTCACGTCAAGAACGATGTTAAGAACATTTGTCATGATTGTGAGCATTCGTGATTGTAATTGACCAAGTTAAAATACACATTTTTATCTTGTGAATTGTATGTCTTCTTTTCTTTTAAATCAAAAGCCGGTACCACCTGGCGTCGGGACCATCTTGGCGTGTTGGGCGCATGGCCGTCGACTACTCGCGCACGCTGCTGTACTCGGCCTTGTACACGTACGTGTACCCGCTGCTTGTGCTGCTCTTCGCGTGGCGCGTCGAAGGTACGACTCGCCCCCCGGCCTGGCTTCATGGCTGGAGCAGGAGCCGACCGGCTGCCCCGCGACCCCGACAAGAAGATCCTCTTTATCGGCTACCACTCCAACCACAACTGGGACATCATGATGATGGGCATGGGCATCAAAGATGCGCTCGGCGAGGTGCCTATCGGGCTCATTCACCGCGGTATCATTGCGTGCCATCCGTGGCTGCGCTGGATGGGCTGCATTCCGGGCACTCGAGCCGATGCCCTCGCCGCGTACGCCGCTGGTCACCGCGCGTGCGTTGTAATCCCCGGTGGTGCTGAGGAAGCAGTCGCAGGCTTTGAAAACGCCTACAAAGTGGACTGGTGCGTTGCCGGCACTATTGCACGCCCACGCTATCCCTCTTAGGAAATCTACATCGGGGCGCGCACGTACCGGGTTTGCTGAACTTGCGATTGAAGCTGACGCGGTGGTCGTGCCGGTTGTCGTCCAGAATCTCCAGGAGATGTGCTTCAATCCGATCTTTTATCTGTGCAACGTCACGGGCATCTCGCGAGGATACGACGTACTTATGCGTCTGCCGTATGGCATCGGCTGGCTGTTCTGGCAGCTCAAAGGCGTCCTCTGGCTAACTCTCAACTGCGGCACGAGTATTCCGCTGCCCGTGCGTGCGACGCTGCAGCTTGGCCCCGCCCTCCGCCAGAAGCGAGGGGAAACGGCGGCCAATTTCGCCAAGCGGGTCGAGCGCAAGTACGCGCAACTACTTGCGCGCGCCAACCCGGGTGGCCTTAACTACTCTCGCGCACTGCGGCAGCGCTTTGTGCGTAGTAGCAAGAGCGTCTAAGGATGGTCGGTCCATAAGACGCATTTGCAGCTAAACGAATGTAGAATGTGACTATGGCCCGCAGGTAATCATCGCCTTATACAACGCGGCCAAAAGTTGATACCGTAGAATAGGCCGTTGTTATCTTATGTGCATCCTTTTGCATGATGCCCCGCCCTCTGCAGGAGAACGATAAAACTTTGTGTAGTGCGTGCTGTATGCACGACAACAACCGCCTACGAAGACTTCTTTTCGTGCTTCATGCCGCCTTGGCACGTGGGCGACGGGCGGACCGTGCTGTTGGCTTCCCATTGCGCGGGCGTTTTGCTCTGTATGGAAAGTGCATGTACACCACCGTTAAGCTCTTCTTCGAGCACAGCGTTGACCATCCGGTGTCGCTGGATGAGCGGCTTGCCCTCGAATAGGTCCGAGACAACAATCACCTACGCCTTTGGTGAGGCCTACGCCGGCTTTGTCGCGGTGGTACCTTGAAATGCGTTTCAGAGCCCTTGGGCACGTTGTGCATGTAGCTTTCGTTAAGAACCTCCAGGTGCGTGGGCACAAAGGCGCTGGCTAACTTTGTCTGGATGGCTGAGAAGATTGGACCAGCTTCATTCATCACGCTTGCTCTCTACGGTGGTCGGTGAGAGGAGCGCGGAGGGGCGGACCTACCGAATACATGCGCACACTCGACAGCAGTGGTCCCAGCATGCTGTCTTGCCAATGGCACAGGATACACTAAATAATTTCACACTATTTCCGAGAATTTGGGATCGCTCAACGAGCTTCGAAGTTCCGTTATCAGATAAATGCACGATCGACGGGACCTTCACCCCTGCAAGTAAATCGATTTGCTGTGGTGTTTGGAGTTTAAACATTTACAGCGTACAGAGGTGGGCTCGGTGGCAAAAGTCTCATCGCTTTGATCATGTCTTGAACTGTATTGACGCGTGCTTTTATTAATAGTGCCATGGTGTGTAAGTGTGAGTTAGCAGCTCCTTCTGTTCAGAAATCTAACGATACACAATGAGCATTTTCTTTGGACAACATTATCACTCACGCCGTGTTTCTTTCGACTGTAATACTACAGTCCAGAGCATTTAGTGTAATAGCACAACACGTGTACTAATTGATTGCTGTCGGAGCAGATTAACGATTCCAAGTTAGGAAACGCATTTTTCCTCGTTCATGTCCCAAATCCAGGGTTTTGATAACATATTTAGATTTGTATCGCTGCGACCCAACGTGCCCTACATTTTTATTGTGTGGCGACATCGCCGCTTCCCACACGGAGCTCCTTCGCTGCACGCCAAATACGCGGGGAATTGTTTCGAAAACAACTTCCTCGGCCCAGGTGCTCAAGGCATCCACAGTTCAATTCCATCCTTACAGCCATGACCTCGCCTCCCGACAATTCGCACCGGCCATTGTATCACGACGTGACCAAAAACTTTGTGTATGCCTTCATATATAACCACTTATATCCAGCCTTTTGTGCACTCTATGCATGGTCTGTCCAAGGTGATCATTCATACACTTTCTTTCACCTCACGACGTCTAGGCCGAGAAAACGTTCCTGTATCCAAGGATGCGCGGGTACTATTTGTCGGATACCATTCGACACACAACTGGGACATTATGTTAACGGGAATGACCATACGCGAGATCATGGACGAAGTGCCCGTCGGTCTCATGCACCGTACCCTTGTCACTTGCTCGCCGTGGCTCAAGGCTTTTGGGTGCATTCAAGGCACTCGTGCAAATGCCCTAGCGGCCTACGAGCGTGGGCATCGTGCGTGTATGGTGATTCCCGGTGGTGCCGAAGAAGCCCTTGCAGGGCATGAAAATGCCTACACCGTCAACTGGTTGATCTTAAACCATAGCGAGAGTTCTCACGTGCGCGTAGGAAATCGTCCAAGGGGCACTTGCGCAAAGGCTTCGCGGAGCTCGCAATCGAAGCTGATGCAGTTATTGTTCCTGTTGTGGTGCGAAACATGCAGGAAATGGTCTTCAACCCAATCTTCTTCGTTCTCAACGTAACTTACCTCTCGAAAGCGTACGACTACTTGATCGCAGCCCCTGGTATTGTCGGGTGGCTCTTTTTGCAGATCAAGATGTGGTTATGGATGATGTCAGCGATGCTCCTCGTCATTCCAATCCCAGTGAAAGTCACTGTGATCCTCGGTAAACCGTTGCGCCACGAGAAGGATGAGTCAGCAGAGCACTTTGCCGTCCGAGTCGCCAATGCGTACGCTACGCTAATGGAAAAAACCAACCCAGGGGGTCTCAATTATACTCGTGCACTACGAGACCGATTTGCCACATTAAAATCCAACTAACATTGTAAATGCTTCACTTTGCATAACGCGTCAGCACAGTAATGAATCCACTCACCCGAAGTGGAGGATGGTCTCGAGAGAGGCAAAAATCCTTGTTTGTATCCAAAAATCGCTCTCCGAAACCCGCCACCCTTCTTCGTATGCACCGCGGCACAGAACCCTGCACCCAATGTTGCGTAGGTGCATCGCGCTCAGAGTGCAAGAACGCTGAAACTGTACTCTCCCAAGAGATATACCATCACTTCATTTCAATCTTATATCGCTAAAAGAAACGATTACGCTGACAATGAATTAAGATTTGTATCTGAATGCCAAAACACTATCAATATCAAAGAGCCAAAAGCACTGCCAGCCACCCCCACATTTTCATTGCAATTGCAGTCTGTGTTACAAAGGATAAGAGTAGAGTGGATCTGCCATCACTCAAGTGCGCGATGACGCCCTCAAGCCTAGTCATCATCGTTGGTAAGGATTGCCAAAATGCGGATGAAAATGTTGAAAAAGTCTAGAACAAATCGTGAGTCATGATGCCACTCAATGAAATTCTCATACCGAGGAATAGCTCGAGGGCATGAGATACAAAATCAGTTTCGCCCCAAACAGCACGCTCGACGATGAGCTGCGTGTCGACGATAACATAAATGCTAAAAAGGAGCAGACCGCCATACTAGACATCGTGGTGAGATCAAATGCGATGTTGATGCACGAATACCAGGCCAAGCAAGTAGAGGAATTTGCACTTCACGAAGATGTTGACGATGCTGAGGACCGCGAGGATTAGTAGCGCGCTCATCAGGAATCCGCTGAGGAAGATCGCGCTGCGTCGCTCCGCTATAGAGGCATCATAAGTTATAATTCTTGTCCACGATGTTTCGTACAGCAATATGCGCAAAGGCTCATGATGACGAAGATGAGTGTCGTGCAGCCACTATGGTTTCATGAGTCTCCCCTCGAAGTGCAATTTGCGAACAATGCAGCAGCTACGAGGATGGGATCGATGGCAGCAGCTTTTTTGACGAGGCCGCCAGTTCCCGCGCCAAGAGAAGCTGCCAGCAGCATTGAACACGACATGCGGAAAGCCATCCACTCAGTTGGCGAGCATAGGATGGCGATGAATAGCGGGATGGGGATCACGAGACACGTGACCCACCAGGGAAGGTGGTAGCGGAAATCAAATGCAACACCACCCGCCGCGAACAGCAGCATGAGCCCGAGCGTGATGTATACGCGACGCAAATGACTGCGGATGTGAGCACTGATAGCAGTGTCTGCAGAAACGATTTCCCAGGTCATAGTTGGGCGTTCAGAGGCCATGGGTACATCAGCACTTTCAATCGTCTTGACCGGTGCGTTGAGGTGTGATTTTTCTGTAGCGCTGTTTTGCATGTTTGAGATCAAAAGTAGAAATGTCGTGTGTGTTGCCAACCCGAAGGGTTTGCCGTGCTTCGGCAATTTGTCTGTGCTGGATTGTGAGCTCACAAACGTAGCATATTTGCATTGCTGGTATGTGTGCGATAATCCCTGTCCACAATCCAAGGATCTGTTCCTTTTTGCCGGACAACACCCAATAGAGCAGTTATGTGCACTTGTAATGGCATTTTTGTATCAGGTCGGCCCTGGAACATTAAGACGCACAAGCATGGACTTAAGCTCACTTCTTTTTACCAAAATATTTGAAGTTCAGCAATCACGTCAATGGCATCAAGCATTCAAATGTATACACTTCACAGTGAAACGTCCCAGTCGCACTAGCAACCGATCAAATTCAGTAGTACGTAATAGTTCCACATGATTCACCGGGAATTTGGCTGCTTTTCTTGTTCACTTCAGGCACCGAAGGGCAATAGTCACACATCCTGAGCAGCAACCATTTAATGTTGGACGAGATATCGAGTCGCGACAATGACCGACACCGACTAGCGACAAAACACTCGGGCGCACAGTACACCGGTCAAGTCGGCAAAAGCCAACAATATATCTTTGTGGCCCCTTACACAGTGACGTCAATTAATGCATAGTTCACCAATTAGAGTTTCGTGCATTAAACCCTCACGCACATATTGCCATGCAGGACACTTGTCATGCTTCAAATAAAAATACTTGATAGAACCTTTATTAAAGAGCTACCGTGTGTTGTTTCACTAAATCAAAAGAGCATACCATTCCACCGCAAAATGACTGACGTGTAAGAAACATCCGATGGTGCCAAATTTCACCAGGAATCGGCGATACGGAAAATGGCACGCGACCCATCAGCATTCCAATCGCGATATCCTTCTTAAGTATCGAAACATAAGAATAATAGTCATTGTCGTTTGAGTGGCTTCATATTGCTCCGATGCAATCTTCATCAATACGTAAAATGCATTGAAATATCTATGATTAATATAGATCGTAGAGGATAGTGGGCACAAGTATTTTGCTGTCATGTTCGAGTCATTTTTCCTGCTAGAAACACAATTTGCCAACAACAATAAGGGCTTCAAATCCATTACAACTTGCAATTTTTCGAGTTATTCGATGCAGCATTCCTTGACATTACACTGCAAACTGTCGACTAAAGTTAACGCAAAACGCGGGAAAATTTGTCGCATTTATTCATACATTGCCAAAATTCAACAATTTCACCTGAATGCCTTGAAACAAGCCCAATCCGGCGTTTCCCCCGGACCTGGGCTGGCTCTTGCATAGGTTTTCAGAGTCATGCCGTTGCACATGCTGACTGCTGCCATGGTCCTGCACAAAACACGCGCCAAATTTAAACCGTGGGAACCAATCCAAGGAGCTTCCCACCTGGTTGCGGGGCTTTTTATCCAATCATATCACTTCTGCGCTGTCAATGGCTCTTTTTCGCGCCAATCCAATGCTGCAGTGTCACGCACGCGGCGGTGATTGGCGCAAAAGAAATCCCGCGCCAGCAAATCTCGCCCGCCGCGCGCCCCTCGGACCGGTTTCCGAACCGCCGCGCCGGTTAGGATCGCGCTCGGGGAATAAAATGCAATACAAAGCGCAAGGTGTTTGGGAGAGAGTTTAAATGGCGGTTCCGTTCAAAAGCTTGAAAATTCGAATCGCCCAAGGCCATGGGAAGTTGATCATTTTCCGATTGGTTCTCTGTGCTCATCATGCTGGTTGTCTGCTTCGAGGGTTGCCACGGTATGTGC
This sequence comes from Achlya hypogyna, assembly GCA_002081595.1. Classification (NCBI taxonomy): domain Eukaryota; phylum Oomycota; class Saprolegniomycetes; order Saprolegniales; family Achlyaceae; genus Achlya; species Achlya hypogyna. The sequence continues at coordinate 13,356 of JNBR01000415.1, forward strand.
TGGCAGGCGCCGCCTTGGCCATCGAATTGGAGGCTAAGTAGGAGCTTGTAGGGAGTGGCAAGACGTCGCTATGCAAGGAGATCAACGACATGGGCTTTCGCGTGCTCGACGAGAACTTCCTCGACATGCCTGCCTATTCACTGCATCCTCAGTCGCTCTTTATGGAAACGAAGTGGGTTTGCGCCTGGTACTGACGAGAAGATGTGGCGCAGCGAATGAATTGGAAATGCCATAGGTTCGACCGCGTGCTTTCTTTGGCTCGCCACGACCGCAGCAAGAACCAAGTCTTCTTTGCCGATCGTTCGCCGTTCAGTGCTGTGTTCTATTCGGCCAATGGCCATTTGCTCGACCCAATCATCCGTGCTCAAATGCAGGAGGTCTCGGAGTTCGCGAATGTGCAGTTCTTGACGATCCATGTCAATGTTGAGAAGGAATTGCTCTGGAGCCGCATCCAAGCGCGTCTCATGCTGGAGCCGGAGCGTGTGCGCTACGCCGAGCACAAGCGCTCAAAGATGGAGGACTGCCTCGCGTTTTACAACTCGCAGCCGTGGGACATGCAAGTGAGCAACGATGCTCGATCTCTTGCTAGCTTGGCCCATCAAGTCATCGATATGCTTCTTCAGAAGTTGCCGATCATGCAGATCTACATTCAGGTAAATGGCATTTCATATCGCGGAGTAAGCTCAAGGGTACTGTAGGCCATGGCTTCAAAGAAGGATGTATCCATGGGCATGGATATCGATCAAACAGACAGCGACTGCGAAAGCGAGATGACCGTGTCCATGTACGATGATACACCCATCAAGGAGCGTCTTGCATCCGTTCAGGACGTCGAGCCCATTCGCATGCAGCTTCTTGACTAGATCGAATCTGCGACTGTCCAAGTCGTTTTAGGTAGTAGCTTAGTAGTCAATATCCAGTATTAATTATATTTTGTCGTCTTGATCCACTTACTCTCTGGCTTGGGCTCATGCTCAGAAGCTTGATTGTCTTCAATGTGTGTTCCACAGGTGATTCCATGGTACAATGCACAAAGTCGACCTATTGAGGCCTGGAATATCCGAGCGAAAGCAGCGAGATACAGAGCTTAAGATGGTGCTTCCAGCGCCCAAGCTGCTGGTTTCAGCGCCGAGCCACCTACGCCCTCTAAAGCAGCGCGGCCAGCTTGACATCCGCTGTGCCGCGAGGCATTGAGGGCAGTCGCGGTGTCGGTTGGCGATGTTCACAGTGGTCGTGCCGAAGATCGGCAACTTCAAATCAAAGCAACTTCAAGAACACGGTGATTGGTTAAAAATGGACCAATGCCTGCTCAGTACGGCCCATTTTTCAGCCCCAGATTATTAAAATGCTTGTTTTAAACAAATGCACAATGCGTAATAGGAAAAGCAAATATAAGGAAACGAAACGAATAAAAATAATTGTTATCTGGAAGGTTAGCCCACCAGATATTTTCTGGTTTCAAACGAATTCCAGAACGCCAACTTCGAGAACAATCAGGATGCTGCTCGCGGGGATGAAGCGGTGCTTGGGCCCGCGTGCCGGCGCGTACCGCCGCCAATTCACGCCTCCGAATTCTGCGCTCTGGATGCGTGGCTTCTGCGACAGCAGAGGTACGATCGTTGCTGTCTCGCTGCTGCCAATGACAAACACGTCGTAGGTGGCAATAACGACGAGGATGATGACCTTGAAGAGGTAGACGACAATACGACGTCGTCGACGATTGCACCTGTCGGCGAGGGTGAAAACGCACCAATGGTGCCCCACGTGCTTGTGCTGCCGACGCACAAGCGGCCGCTTTTTCCCGGCGTGATCCTACCGATGACGATCACAAATCCTGAGGTGTCGAAAGCATTGCAGGCTCTCCGCGACGCCGGGCAAAAGTATGTTGGCGTCTTTCTGAAGAAAGATGCAGCTAAGGCATCCTCCAAAGTACTTGGACCGCCGCGCATGAGTGCTTGACAACGGTGTAGGAGGAAATGGGCTACACGGGCCTCGCAAACCAGCAGGGTGAGGACCTCGTGTCAGACCTTAGCACCATCCACAATGTCGGCAACTACGCGCGCATTGACAACATGATCGGCTTCGAGAACAACCACGCGATGCAGATCTTGCTCACTGGTCAGCGCCGCATCGTTATTGATGGCATTCACGACAGGTACCTCCCCCTCCCCACATGCAACTCATTTCCGTCCAGCGGCGCCAGCCCGTTGCGTGTGAACATCTCACCGCTTCAAAACCCCTCGTACGACAAGAAAAACAAGATGATCAAGGCGTACTCGAACGAAATCGTGGCCACGCTCCGCGAGATCGTCAAGCTCAACCCGCTCTTCAAGGAGCACATCCAGTATTTTAGCCAGCGCATCGACATCAACAATCCGTTCTTGTTAGCCGATTTTGCGGCTTCCGTACGTTGCTCTCTTGGCGTGACGAGGCGCATGCAGCGTGTAGATCACGACGGCCGACGCCGAGGAGCTCCAGGCCGTTCTCGAAGAGATGGACTGCGAGCGCCGACTTCAGAAGGCGCTAGAGCTTGTGACAAAAGAAACGGAGTTGTCCCGCGTGCAGCAAAGCATCAAGGAGCAGGTCGAGGAGAAGGTGTCCAAAAACCAGCGCCAGTACCTCCTTATGGAGCAGCTCAAGACAATTAAGAAGGAGCTCGGCATGGAGAAAGACGACAAGGACGCCATGCTCTCCAAATTCCGCCAGCGCCTTGACGCCTTCCTCGTGCCTCAGGACCCCGAGGCGCCGACGGACGCTCGCACAAGTCACATCCCAGCCGCCGTCCTCGAAGCCATCGAGGACGAAATGAACAAGCTCTCGATGCTTGAAAAGAACTCATCCGAGTTCAACGTCACACGCAACTACCTCGACTGGCTCACGCTGCTGCCGTGGGGCAAATCCACCATCGAAAACTTTGACATCGTTGCTGCCAAGACTATCCTCGATGCCGATCACTACGGCCTCGGCGACGTCAAGCAACGCATTCTCGAGTTCATCGCTGTCTCCAAGCTGCTCGGTGGCACCGCGAGTGATATCCATTTCTCACAGCGCATTAGGTCAAGTGCAAGGGCGCATCATCTGCCTCGTGGGGCCACCGGGCGTCGGCAAGACGAGCATAGGCAAGTCGATCGCGTCGTCGCTCAACCGCGAGTTTTACCGCTTCTCCGTGGGCGGGCTAAGCGACGTGGCCGAGATCAAGGGCCACCGGCGCACGTACGTCGGTGCCATGCCTGGCAAGGTTATCCAGTGCCTGAAGACGACCCAAAGCTCCAACCCGCTCATCCTGATCGATGAGATTGACAAACTAGGCCGTGGCCACACTGGCGACCCGGCATCAGCGCTTCTAGAGCTGCTCGATCCGTCGCAGAACACGTCGTTCGTCGACCATTACCTTGACGTACCCGTGGACCTCTCGCGCGTGCTGTTTGTGTGCACGGCCAACGTGACGGACACAATCCCCGGCCCGCTTCTGGATCGCATGGAGGTGATCCGCCTCTCGGGCTATGACGCCCCCGAGAAAGTGGCCATTGCCAAGCAGTACCTTGTGCCCAAGGCGCTCGAGAAGAGCGGTCTCAAGAGCGAACTTGCCCCGGCGTCGCTGTCGCTCACGGACGATACGATCCTCGACCTTGTCAAACGGTGAGTCCCACGATACAAGGCGTCGGCGCGACCTCTGGGCATAGCTACTGTCGCGAGGCCGGCGTGCGCAACCTCGAGCAGCACATCGAAAAGATCTTCCGCAAGGTGGCCCTCGAAGTCGTTGAGAACATGGCCAAGGAAGAGAAGTTCGAGAAGGACTACACGATCACGCCCGAGGGCTTGCACCAATACGTCGGTCAGCCGCGGTTTACCTCGTAAGCCGGCATAGATTGCAGCATGTGCTTACGGTTCTAGGGAGCGCATGTACGAAGCGCTGCAGCCCGGGGTTGTTATGGGCCTAGCATGGACGGCCATGGGTGGCTCGTCGCTCTACATTGAAACGACCACCGTGCAGACCAAGGGTACGCGTCGCAATTGACGCCATCGCTGACGACCGTAGGCGGCAAGGGATCGCTCGTGACGACGGGGCAAATGGGCAGCGTCATGGAGGAAAGTACGCGCATCGCACACACGTACGCGCGCCACAAGCTGGAGCAGGTAGCCACCGCGGCCCGTTTGGGGATTGAAACTTTCGCAGGTGGACCCTGAAAACACCTTCTTCGAGGCCGACCTGCACCTACATGTCCCTGAAGGCGCGACGCCCAAGGACGGACCTTCTGCCGGCTGCACAATGGTGACAGCGCTCCTGTCGCTGGCGATGAACCAGTACGTACATTGGGATCAAGTGAGGCCTCATGGCGAACGTAGACCTGTGAAGACCAACTTGGCGATGACGGGTGAGCTCTCGCTCACGGGCAAGGTGCTGCCCGTCGGTGGAATCAAGGAAAAGACGATTGCGGCGCGCCGTGCCGACGTCACGACAATTGTCCTTCCTGCGGGCAACCGCAAGGACTACGAAGAGCTTCCGGACTACCTCAAGGAGGGGCTCGATGTGCACTTTGCCAAGGTCTACGACGACGTGTTCAAGGTTGCATTTGAGAAGCAAGAGTAAGCGCGGTTAAGAATAGATGCTTAGTTGCGCTGTGTTCACGCTGCCCGATGGAATATTGCGCACTGGATATTGATACCCCGTTCCTCCTGAAGATATGGGTTCACCTGCACTCATTAGAGGTGGGGAGAGCGATATAATCGGCGAAGTAAAGTCGCCCTTGCAGCTCTCCTTCGAGGCAACTCTCGTGCCAGCGTTGGCACGACCGTCTTTGGCATTAACCCTTGTTGCGACCTGTCCACGAGCCCATTTATTGCACACATGATGGCGGATTTGCAAGCGGTAGTACATAGCTCAACGACGGACTCTTCCTCTATTGTCGACGTCTGTCGACACTTACTCACCAAAATGGTGGTGTTCTACACAGTGAATGCTGCTGTGAAGCACAAGCAAATGTGATCCAGTTCACCCCCCATTCTTAACTTGCATACTAACTATGAGCTGGATAGAAGACTTCTCTTGGAGCCTGTGCGCTGCTTTGAGAGCAGCGTCAATACCTCCTCGAGCTTGAGCATCATGGCTTGTTGCTCTTCGCGGGCGCTGTCGGCCTTGGCCGCCGAGGCACCTTGCAGCTTCGCCATGTCGGCCACCTTGGCTGACAGCGCGGCGATAGTCTCCGTTTGTTGCGTTACCTGCGCCCTTAGCGCCGCGACCTCCTCGAGCGCCTTGAAGCCTGAAGCCTCCTCGTCTGGTCGCTCGCTTGTTGGAGGTAGTGGCGGTGATGCTCTGTCCTCCGCTAAGGTGTCTTTCACCGCGCGCAAGATGGCTGCCACAGCTTTGTCAACCTGTACGTCCATCGTCGAGGCGTGCACTAGTTGGTATACGAGCATGTAATCCTCTTGCTCGTGGAAGCCACTGCTAAAGCCGTTGCCGTCTGCAAAGGCCCAGAGACGCGAAATGCGCGGCTTTAGCTTCGCCAGCTCGTGAGTTACTCGAGCCACGATGGACGGCCGAACGGCGGCGTAAAAGAGCCCATTGCTCTGCCGGGCGGCAGCCATGACAGCTTTGAGCTGGCCGTGCACGAGATCGATTATTTCAAGCTCCTTGGCAAACGGCGGAGGCTCGGTTGCAGCGATAAAATGGCTTGTTTGGTGCAGACCAGCGCGCAGGTGCTTGAGCTCCATATCGATGGCTGCCTCGAGGGTTGCAACAGTCGCCACCCACTCATCCCGCTCGTCGAGCCGAGCAATGAGAGAGCTCATTTGGCTCGCCTCAAGGCCCAATTGGTCTTTCGGAACGCGCTCGAAGAAGATCGGGTTGAGCACGCGCGTTTTTCCGTCGTGGAGATAGGCCGTAGTGTCAGCGGCGCTCAAGTCCATGGCTTGCTCGAGCCGCAAGATGCACTGGGCGTAGCTCACAAGAGCTTGCGTCTTGGCCTTCTCGAGACCATCTGTGACGGTTTGATTCATCATGGCCAGCAGGACGTTTAATAAAACGATGACGACAACGGCCACGTGCACCATCATGAGCAAAGCTGTGCCCGTGTACAGGGCGACGGTGTATGCGTCTTGGCTGTCAAAGGCGCTGAGCGAGTCCAGAGGAAGCTGACCGAACGCGACAAAGTACGTCGTCATGAAGGACTCGGTGAGGCTGCCGAAGCCGTGAGCGTCTGGCTGTTCGCGAAAGAGCTGGTAAAAGGTTACTGTCAAACCGAGTTGCAAGACACCGAAGAGGACGAAGAAGTTGGCGATGTCACCAAAGAGACGTGCCATCATGGGCAAGAGAAAACTGGCCGATGGGACGACCTCGAGGAACTGCAGTGACAAGACCCAGAGCATCAGCGTGATCGCACCGCCTACGCCAACCTCGACCTGGTACGGGATGTTGTACCACCCGACTTTCGCGGGCAAAAAGATGAGAAGAATGAGCAGATAAAGCGAGAGTTGCGCCTTGTTCACGGGCGAAGCCATGTACTCAGTCCAGTTGACCACCATTTCTCGCAACTCGTGGTACAAAAAGTAGAGGGTTGTGCACCCCAGGATAGCGCCGTTGATTTGGTAAAAGCACACATCGGCGGTCGTACCATAGAAAGCGTAGACGATGGGCACGACGAAGCTGGCCGTGATCACTGGGGTCAGCGCTGCTAGCCAGCGCCGAACCAGCGCCTTCTTCGCCCCAAGGTCTGGTATAGTTACGGTGTGGTCCACGGCCCAGTTGAAGTCGTACAAAAACCGAGAGAGGCGCCACAGCAGCGTGGGACGCAGAACTTGAACAAGAAGGCACCCGACAGCAACAAAGACGATGGCTGTGACTCCAGTGATGACAGCGACGCTCAACGGGGGCTCGTTCGGTGTGAGAACGGACGCCGTCGTGGCCGTCAGGAGGAGTAAGGAGTTCATAAGCAGCAACTCCGTGAACTTTCGCTGGCCCATTAGCTCCCACTTGATCGCAAGGACACGGCGAAAGACTGGGTGCTCGAGGCAATCACGTCGAATCTCAAATGCATGCCCCGCATCTTTGGTGTCCGTCGTCAAGACGGCGAGGAGGGCACCGCGTCCCCACGTCTCGCCGTAGACGTCGTGAAGCTAGTACGCCAAGGTTTTTTTCGAAGCACTAGAAGAACTCACCCCCGTGAAGCTGGCGCCGTGTTGGTTGAAGTCGATGCAGTCGTCAAGGCACGCAAGGCCCACCTTGCTGCTGCAAGCTATCGCGCGGGCAAAGCTTTCCTTGGAGAAAATTCGTCTCGAGCGGTGCGTGAGCAAGCGCAAAGCTTGCTTCTCACGAAACTCGACGCTATCGCTACGGGTCCTTGCCTCCTTGACAAGGAGGGCAATGAGGGTTGGACGCTCTGTACCGCCGGTTTCTCCACAGGCTTGCAGAAGGTCGATAACAGTGCCGCGGGCTTGTGTGCCGGGAATGATCACGGTGACCTCGATGTCTGCAAGGGCGTCAAGCAGCGCTTGGACAACGTCGTAATATCCGTGGACAGAGGCATGCACGAGAGCTGTCCATTCATCCTACATTTGCCATAGCGCACAACGATAGTGCGGAAGCAGTACGGCGTCTTGACTGTCGACGTCAACCCCTTGGCGCAGGAGAAATTCGACGTTGGCCAAGAGCCCATTCGAGGCAGCAATCATCAGTGGAGTTGTTGTGCTCTGTGAGTGTGAAGATTTGCTAGTTGCAGTGCGGCTACCTCACTGTCCGATGGCGGGGTGGAGGAATAGTCTTGATAAATGGCCTCCAGAATTGCTTCCGGCAACTTCTTGCCAGCAGCGGCATGGAGCGCCGTCTCGCCTCTCTACAACACTCGACTCACTCCTGCCAGTGTTAAAGCTTACGGCCATGTGCGCTTCTGCGGCATCAATGTTGCTCAAGCGAGCCATGTGGAACATTGGGTACTTTTTCTTGAGCTCCCAGGAGTCCAGGACCAATTTGGAGCTTGCCGCCTCAGTGTACACAGGGCTCTGCACCACACATAAGGCCCAGGACAAAAGACAAATAAGTTTACCCAGTGTTTGCGCCCAACAAGGTCGCTGAAGTCGGCGCCGGCGGCAAGGAGTAGCTCAACGCATCGAGGACGATCGTTTTCCAACGTTAATGTGTACTAGGAACGTGAGCTTTAATCGATGCGATATCTTACCGCACTCGGGGAGACCGTCATGCACATACGTAGCGGTGTGTTATAACGCTGCAGGAAGGATGCGTCACGACAGCTGCACAGGAAGTATGCTTACCCCCCGTTTGTTGACATCGATGTGGGATTGCGTCAAGAGCAACTCGAGGGTGTCGGCTGCATTATGGTCGACCACAATGTGGATGAGCGCCATGCCCTAGCGCCTCAGGAAGATAATGGACGGGGTGAGTAGCCAACGTTTTCGTCCGTGTCGTTTATTGTCGTAATGTTGTTGTTGAGCTTAAGAATGGCGTTGATGTCGCTCCATTGTTTGTGGTGTGCGAGATCGAGCAGCGAGATAACGTCGGGCCGAGCAACGACACAGCACCGCTCGCACTCGAACGGGCCGCCGCCGCGCACCCGGGTTTCGCACTAATTGCATGGTCGGAGCATTAGTTGCAACAACGTGAAGTACGAGAGTTGTCGCGTCGATCGGGCACTTGGTCTTTGTCTGCACATTTCGGATTGTTTGCAACAAGACCTGATTAGAGACACCGTCGGGGTCGTTTACACAAACCACTTGCTTGGTCACGAGCTCGTGCAGCACCGTTTTACCCGCCTGGTCAACGAAATTAGACGCCTTTTTCACAAGCTCTACCTTGTCTTTTGCACGTAGACAGTCGGCAACGACGGTGGGATCAAGGCGCACGCTGAGGAGATAACAAAGCACGTTGTCCTCTTTAGCGGGGTCGAATCCTGTGGCGGCGTGTAGAAAGATGGTTTTGCCGTCCTGTTGTAGTCAGAAGACTCACCAACAAAAACTTCGAACCTGGTCTTTCTGTGTCAAGCATGATGTGGACGGACGGCTTTCAAGCCACGTCTTGATTGCCGGCAGGTGATTATTGCGGGCATTGTAGTGCATGGGGAATTTGCTTTGCAACGTAACCTCAGCGTCCACGAGTGCACGGACACCAGGCCTCTCGTGCTGGACGAGCAATTCGTGAAGAAGCGGGTCGAGTTGCCCATTCTGCCAGCACTGATGAGTGAGCAATGGACAAGGCAGCATAGATACCACATCGATAACAACGGCGCCTGCAATAAGAAGCTGCTGTAAAGCGGAAATGTCACCTGCGCACTCCACCACGCGCTGCAGTGGCGTCATTGTACCCTACCACGCAATTGCCTATGCGCTGACAACTGGCGACAAACCTTGCCGGCCATGTTTGGGTCGGCACCAGCGCGAAGGAGCAAAGTGGCACTGCGAGTTATCTTTGAGCCCACAGCATAGTACAGTGGAGTATGGCCTTCCTAAAAGCCAACGTCGAGTGAGAAGGACGCGTAGGACAACCACCAACCTTGTCGACGATATTTAGAGACGGGAATCGTGGGATCAGCCATTGCAAGACGTCTTCGTATGCATTCTTTGCGGAAAAATGAAGCAGTGAACCGCGCTACGCGGTCCGCTGAGTTTGTGCTGGTCTGATCATTTGTACGTCGGTGATTTGCATGTTGACGAGGGCGGGGTACTTGTTCCAAAACAATTCCAGAATGGGCACGTTCTTGCACTTTGCTGATGTCCATGCCAAATGGGTCCACTCCTTTAGCGTCATGTTCAACGAGAAGTGTACTGGACGACCCGTACGCTGGGCATCGTCTCGGCGGGCGTTCTCTCGAGCAACAGACGAACAATTTCTTTTTGGTTTCGCACAATCAACCTGCGGAGCATTGTTTGTCCCTGCATCGGTATGAGCGGGGCTTTCAGCATAGTTGACGTACGAGGTATTCATCGTTTTCATGAGCGAAATCTTTGGCTGTGATCTTCGTCGACTCGAGTCTCGAAAGGACCTCCTGGTATCTATTTTGGCGCACGAGTTGCGCCAGCGGCAGGCCTGTCAGCGGTTCTGCGTCGCTACCCACCAGCTTAGAGGAAGGCGTGTCATTGAATGGCGCGTAGCCGTCCATTGCTGCCATGACTGCCTGAATCTGTCTCTGCCTGGAAAAATCGAAAAAGGTGCCACGGACAACCGTTTACAGTCGAATGTTAGTGTTGGCTTCGTTGGCCCCACTGAACATTTGTACAACGGTGCAGGGTGCATGTCGTCCTTGCTCCAACTCGAACCACTGGGCCAAACAAGACACATTTAGTCAGCCAACGACTCATTCACGTGACACTCATACAACTTACACATTAAATATTTAGCAAGTTGTGCAAAACACTTTGCAAACTTCATGGTTGAGTCGTTCGTTTGACCCGAAATTGCTGACACGACGCCTATCTCTTTTGATGGTTGACGTAGCGGAGCGAAAGGAGCGCAAGAACGCGAAAGAGACAGATGAAGCCAAGCACGGCACCAAAGTTGCTCCACCGATCGTCGTACTTCATTTCGTAAACGTGCTCGATGTAGTCCTTCACAGTAACATTGGTGCTGCCGAGTGACTTGACGAGACTGAGTGGAATGCCGTCCACGGGCATCACTTGGCACCCAAGCTCGTTGCCGGTGTTCGTGCACTTGGCCAAAGTCTCGGCGACGAGAAGCGCGACACTGTATTTGGGTGGCGTGATGTAATAGAGCCATTTGTACCCGCTTGGCACTTGCGACGCTGGCGGATTGAAGCCCATAAACAGGAAGAAAATCGAGTTGAGGAGAACACCAACGAGTGCAGCGATATCGACGCGAGGCATGGCGTACGCCATAAGCTGACCAAAGTAGACGTTCATGAGCACGAGGAAGCTCAGGTTGAGGCCGTAGAAGAGGCAGGAACCGATGGATTCCTTGAGGCCCACGAACGGGTAGTAGATGATCGTGAAAGCAAACGTCGTGACGAAGACATACGGGAGCTCAGCCAGCGTCGAGGCCACAAAGTACCACAACGCATTGTACGTCTGCGACGCACGCTCGCGGTAGAAAGACGCGCGCTCCTCCGCCGACAGTGGCAGGACACTGTTAAATGAAATCATGCCAACAAAGAGAGTGGTCATGAAGATCATGCCGAC
>JNBR01000416.1:0-24980 GCA_002081595.1 Achlya hypogyna
AAACGAGCAAATGCAAATGTCATGGCATGCTCAGGTACTCTTTTATTCTCATAATACTTTTCTCAGCTTTCGCCACTGCCAGCCTTACGGACCTAGTTACCTGGTGCTTCGTGGGACGAGCTCAACAGTCCATAGAGTTGCAGGAGGTTGAAAGTGATTGTACAATTTAACGTCAAGGAGCGTCGCACGCAAGTGCAAGTAGCTGCAAAGGCATGGCCGGGACGCCGGAGGGGCAATACCGGACATGCCACGCGGGCTGAGTGTTTGGGGCCGAGCAAGGGCTACTGGTGCCCCACTGGTGCTATGGCAAGTTGTCTTTGCCCAAGATCGCAGGCAACACCTGCACAAGTGTCCCAGGACGCTATGGCCATGGCCAATCAACCGCGGATCGAGCAATTGCGAAAAATGGATGCATCTGGAGCCCGCACGTGAGGACTGATTATGGAAGATCCCTCGCAAACAATCGTTGAGATGCGCAAAGCGCAGCTTAAGTTTATCCCAAAAAAATTACCGAAAAGTCATCAATTCGGATTGCGTCGAGTCCACCTTGCATAGGCCCAGATAACTCGAAACAGAGCTCTCTGGCGTAGCAGCATGCTGCATCATTGCAAGGAAAACTCGCAGGAATTCGGCGACGCGTGCGACACCCAAGGGAAAACCTCTATTAATAAATTATTGTCATACAATAATACCTTGAATCATCCAGTTACGTGGTGGCTTCACCTGCATCTTTTCATACATTGCCAATTCGAATGTCAATGGCTTTGATACATACTCATGGCAATCTGTCCACCTGGAATGACGGTCGATACAAAAACTAAGTGAGGGCGAGGTATTTTGGGATTTGCCATGTTCAAGTTTTGCCCTGAATGTGGCGTCAAGTCGACGACCAGCAGCTCCAAGTTCTGCTCCGAGTGCGGCTTCCGGTACGAAGCTACGGGTGCGCCACCCCCGCCCCCACCGCCAGCAAAAACTCTTGACGGAAGCAGCAGCTTTAGCCAGGCCCAAGCACACCTCGCCAACAGCTTTCGCCAGCCGCCTCCTCCGCCGCCGCCGGCCGTGCCAGTGGCCATGTCGGTCGGCTCCAACTACAGCGACATTCCGCAAGCGCGCGTCATAAGCATTGTGGTGCCACCCGCGGCCACGGGCAGCGAAGCACAAGCTCTCTACGGTCAGTGCATGGACACCATTCGCAGTGCCAAGGGAGGGAACAATGAAGCGGGCGTCCGCGCGTTCAAGGACAACTGCCGCGCGTATGGTCTGGGTGAAATGAATGCCCCCGCGTTCCACTCGTCGCTCGTGAGCGAACTCGGTGAGGCCACGACGTCCGCTTTTTTGCCGCAGCTTGTGCGCCTTATTCCGGACGAAGGCAAGCGTCGGAGCTTGCTCGAGTATGACCAGGCACAGCAGGGCAGCGAGTCACTGTACCCCAAGGACTCGCTATTTGGTGGCGGCCCGCCATCCTCCGGTCGTTCTATCTCGTCGCGGGGCAGTTGGGAGAGCAACCCCGACACGGCGCGGTTTTCTCAAAATTCGAAAGTGTAGGCCCTACCTCACAGCGCTCTGACTCACCACACTCATAGTAACCCGAATGCCAAGCCTGGTATTCTCAACAGCCGCTACGCCGACCACCCGAACTGCGATATCTGCAACATCTCATTCAGCGTCACGAATCGCCGCCACCAGTGGTACGGCGCATGACGACGAAAGCAGAAACACTGACATGATTTAGCCGTGCGTGCGGTCTTTTCATCTGCAGCTCCTGCTCGCCGATGAAGTTGCTCATCCCAATGGGCCAGCAGATTGAAGGAGCCAAGGGCTACAACGTCAGCGAGCCGCAGCGGGCGTGCATCCAATGTGCACCGCGTCTGCACCCGCTTCAGGACGATCTTGGTGTGTATATTCTCGGTGCATACGCCGATCTCATCTTGCTTAGTGCGTCAGTACGGTGCGTTCCAGAATGAGAACGTACACACGGCGGCTGGCCGCATCCATGCGTACTGTGCCCTCACCCGACGCAATGCTCATGTACATTTCAACCGTAGACCTTACAGTTCTAGCTTGGAGAAGGAGTGCCGCAACGCCGCCGACATCATCGGTTGGCAGCCACACCGCGGTTCACACTTTTAAGCGGCCATAGGCAACTTTTTCCGCAATGAGTGGGGCGCCGACCAGGACCGCCGCATTCCTGTTACCTTTCTGGAGAAGGCGCAAGGCCTTGCAATCATGACAGTGCTGCGTGTTGGCTTTCTGGTTTCGGGCTCTGCTGGTACCGGCCTTGTGGTGAGCCGCCTTCCCAACGGCCAATGGAGCGCCCCGTCGGCAATTGGCACCGTCGGTACGTTGCTTCGCTAATGCGACGTCTTGGGCGCTCATGCTGTCGCTTTAGGCCTCTCGGGTGGTTTTGAGATCGGCGGCGAACTTGCTGAAATCATGATCATTCTGTTGGTCCCGCCAATTCGTGCGGAGCTGATGTGGTACATTGTATAGGGGCTCGCAAGGTGCCGTGAAGGTCTTTCAGAAGCCCCAAGTCAACGTCGGCGCGGGGTTGGACTTGACAGTTGGCCCATATGGGCGGGCGGCCGCGGCTGCCGCCGCTGTGGGCCCCGCAGGCCTTGGTGCCAACTACAGTTATTCGCACAGCCGTGGGCTATACGCCGGTATTTCGCTCACGGGCACAGTAATCGCGACACGGAAGGACTTGAACACCAAGTTTTACGGCCGTGAAGTTGAACCCGAGCTTATCTTGAACGGCACGGTACGGGGTTTAGGCCTCTGGGCATAAGCTGACGGAAAGCTACTAGGTCGATCAGCCCAATGCGGCCCGCCCTCTGTACGAAGCCCTCGAGCGTGCCATGCAGGGCGTCGAGGAGCACAAGGTGCCTCATGACATCTATATGGGCGATGTGTTCTTACCAGATTGTAGATGCAAGACGCCCGCCGATCAGAGATCATGGGGAGCTGCCGGTCCTGCGGCTGCCCCCGCTTCGTGCCCCACACGGCGCAGGTCTGGAACAAAAACTGCAAAACGTGCAAGCACATTCACTGATCGTCCTCGGTGCCGCTTTCTGTTTTGTGAGAATAGACAGACGCTTGCAAGTGCTGTATTGTCTTGACCCGTTGAACAGGTGCTTCGGGCTCCGATTCATTGGAAACGACGGAAAGGATTCACTGGATTGCATGCACGACAGACTCATGGACGAGCGTGCGGCTCGCATGATCTGCGGCCAAGTAGCATCCATGCATTACAACTGGTGAAAACGGCAAACAACATACGTATAAAGAGTTAGCACGCTGGCTTGGGGATCACGGGCTTGAGGTTGCCACCATCAAACATGCTGGCCACGTCAACACGTCCATAGCCGTACCGGTTGTTGGGCCAGGCCGCGTCCGAGACTTCACCGCAGTTGGGCGCGCCAGGAAGCGTCGCGTTCGCCTTACCGACCCACGTGGCCGGCTCGGGCGTGAGCGTCTTTTGATGGGCGTAGTTGGTCACATACGCGTACACGTCGGCGTAGCTGAGGCTGGGCTTGGCGCTCTTGAGGAGGCCCACGACACCGGCGACGTGCGGCGCGGCCATGGACGTGCCAGCCATCTTGACATAAGCAGTAGGCGACGTAATCCCCGCCGAGCGAGTGAAGAAGCCAGGGGCAGCGATGTCGGGTTTGATAAAGGCCTTAGGCTTGCCGTTTTGACCCATGAAAACGGCGGGGCCCTTCGACGAAAAGAAGGCAAGGTCCACGGGGCTGTCTGTCTTCCACGAGCCAAGCGCACCGACGCTGAGCACGTTGCCGAGGAAGCCGGGGTTGCCGACCGTACCGCAGGCCGGACCCGAATTGCCGTTGGAGAAGACGGGCACAATGCCGGCCTTGATCCACGCCGCCGCCGCAGACTTAAACCAAAGGTCGTTGGAGCTGCCGCCCCACGAGTTGTTGACGACAACCGGCGCCTTCTTGCAGTCGGGGTTCTTGCCGTCGGGGTCGGTGGGGCAAAGCATGAATTGCGCGCACTTCAGCAGCGACTCTGCTGAGCCTTCACCGTTGATGAGGCCGCGGCACGAGATCCACTGGGCACCAGGAGCAACGCCCAGGCCGTTGGCACCGACCATGGTCCCGATCGTGTGTGTGCCATGACCGTCAACGTCCGCAGGAGTGCTCACCGACACGTTAAACGCGTCATACCAGCCCTTGTCGGACCGCCAGTTGTTCTTGATGGCCTCGTGCGTGTGCAGCGCACCCGTATCAATCGAGCCGATCACGGCACCTTTGCCGGTGTAATACGGCCAAACCTTGGGAGCGCCGACCGTATCAACACCCCACTCGTTGGCGGCTTCGGTGCGGCCGGAGTCGCCTACGATGACCTCCGGCACGGACACGACGGGAAGCTTGACGACCGAATGGACGTTCTTCAGCGCTGCCACCTTCTTCACGACCTCCTCCGGGCAACCCTTGCACACAATCGAGTTGGCGATCCAGAACCACTCGGTCTTCTGGCCGTCCAGGAGCGCAAGCGCCTCCTTCTGCGACGCAGTCGCATGCTCGACGAGAGCGTCGCGAACGGCGTTGGCGCCGACGGATTCGGGGAGGGCCTTGAGCACGGGGGCCACGTCGTCGAGCGTGATGTAGACATCCGAGGCACCCGAGACCTCGAGGTCGCGGAGGACGGAGCTGGCGATCTTGGCCTGGGCCATCGCGGCGGCGGCGAGGAGCGTGATCATGGCGGCCTTCATGGTTGTGAGTAAGCGGAGGCGATCCAAATAAACAATGAACACTGGACGGGCGTGCACCCAAGACCGGGCGTGCGACGACCGGTGCACCATCGCGATTGGGGCGGATATCAGATTCTTGATCTGAGAATTGAGTAGCTTTGTGCGGACGGCAATTCCTATGTCTCTGGTAGTCGGACCAGGTGTGTGAAATATCCATGCGTATATACATTCGCACGTGGGCGTATTCCTCATAACTAAAGGCACCGCCACCACGGTAGCTAGTTGATTGGTGCCTCGCAAGCTTCACAATTAGGTGAGCGTCCGACTCCCACACAACACGCCAGCACAAAGAGCGAAAGGTAGCACGTTAGCTCACTCGCGTACCCCACCCAACGAGCAAAACCTGATGAGTAGTACTCAAGCTCTGGTGGTGTAATTGCATCTGAGTTTTGGGATAAGCTCGCCGAAGGCACCATCCATGTGACGATAGCGAAACTTGAGAGTTACTGGGATCGGAACTGGTGATCAATGACAATGACGCGCTCCTTTATCATGTCACTTTGTCTCCAGGTCAGCTCTCCCTGGTGGTGAACAATCCAATTCAAGAGATGTGTGCGGTTACTAGTCATGCCACCAGCCTTTCAATTCCGCTGTTGGGTGGCATATCAGATAGGAGGGCGGCTGGTAGGCTTTGAGAATGTACGGCTGGGAACGCTTTGAAACCGTCCGGCTGCGGTAGGGTTTGCCTCGGTATATGGGGAATTACATGGATTCACACATTTATATGGCTAGATTCGAGTAACTAGCGGAACGACGACACATTTAGCACGCAGGCTTGGGGGTGACAGGCTTGAGCTTGCCGTTGTCGAAGGCGTTGGCAACGTCAACGCGGCCATAACCGTAGCGGTTGTTGGGGAACGAGGCATCCGAGACACCACCGCAGTTGGGCGCGCCAGGAAGCGTCGCGTTAGCCTTGCCAACCCACGTGGCCGGCTCGGGCGTGAGACCCTGGGTGTAGGCGTACTTGGTGATGTACGCGTACACTTCATCGTACGTGAGGTCGGCCTTGGCGCTCTTGAGGAGGCCAACGACACCGGCGACGTGGGGGGCAGCCATGGACGTACCAGCCATCTTGACGTACGCGTTGAACTTGGTGATGTCGACAGAGCGAGTGTAGAAGCCGGGGGCGGCAATGTCGGGCTTGACAAGGTTCAGCGGCTTGCCGTTGGCGTCGTTGTACTTGGCGGGGCCCTTGGACGAGAAGAAGGCAAGGTCGACCGGGCTATCGGTCTTCCACGAGCCGAGCGCACCGACGCTGATGACGTTGCCGAGGAAACCGGGGTTGCCGGTCGTGGCACAGGCGGGCCCCGAGTTGCCGTTGGCGAAGACAGGGATGATGCCAGCCTTGATCCACGCAGCGGCGGCGGGCTGGAACCAGAGGTTGTTGGAGTGCCGCCCCACGAGTTGTTGACAACATGCGGCGCCTTCTTGCAGTCGGGGTTCTTGCCGTTCGGGTCGGTGGGGCAGAGCATGAACTGCGCGCAGGCAAGCAGCGTCTCCGCCGAGCCCTCACCGTTGAGGAGGCCGCGGCAAGAGATCCACTTGGCACCAGGAGCAACGCCCACGCCGTTGGCGCCGACCATGGTGCCGATCGTGTGCGAGCCGTGGCCGTCAACGTCCGCGGGCTTGTCCACCGACTCGGCGAAGGCATCGAACCAGCCCTTGTCCTCACGCCAGTTGTTCTTGATGGCCTCGTGCGTGTAGAACGCGCCCGTGTCAATCGAGCCAATGACAGCGTTCTTGCCATTGAAGAAGGGCCACACCTTGGGGGCGCCGACCGTCTCCACGCCCCACTCGTTGGGGATCACACCACGCGTGTCCAGGCTCGAGTCGACGAGGACCTCCGGCACGGACACGACGGGGAGCTGGACAACGGACTTGACATTGCTGAGCGCCGCCACCTTCTTCACGACCTCCTCCGGGCAACCCTTGCACACAATCGAGTTGGCGATCCAGAACCACTCGGTCTTCTGGCCGTCCAGGAGCGCAAGCGCCTCCTTCTGCGACGCAGTCGCGTGCTCGACGAGAGCGTCGCGAACGGCGTTGGCGCCGACGGACTCGGGGAGGGCCTTGAGCACGGGGGCCACGTCGTCGAGCGTGATGTAGACATCCGAGGCACCCGAGACCTCGAGGTCGCGGAGGACGGAGCTGGCGATCTTGGCCTGGGCCATCGCGGCGGCGGCGAGGAGCGTGATCATGGCGGCCTTCATGGTTGTGAGTAAGCGGAGGAGATCCAAATGAATTGTGATCTCGGAGGTCGAAGCCTGGTGGTGAGTCTAAAAGCCTGCACGCAAGGAAATCAGACCCGTCTGAGAACGAGCGTCCACTGTGCCAGAGGAAGTACTGCCAAGTGCACCAGTTGATGAAGTAGCCTGTCCCTTGATGACTGGACGGTGCGCCGGCGTTGAGTAGAAGCCCCATCTTGCAACTTTGTCCAGAGTTGTTCTCAGGGGTGTGCCCTGTTAACTCTGAGAACCGACGCCCAGCTCAATCTGATTTGATTTGTGCAGACCCCCATCGCACAATTTGGGTACTGTGCTAAGCGGATCCATATTGCCGAAGACTAATTGCAACAGCTTATGCAGGAAGTCGATGGCGCCGACGATATCTTGGAAATACGAACAGAGCACGCATTGGGGTAGCGATTGCGAGGTCTGACGTCTGACTGGGTTGCCGAATGCACCCAGCACACAGTATATCATCCAGCCTTGAACATCAATATACTCAGGTGCTCTATGCAATGTAGTCTAATCGCACACTTGACGCCGAACTCCGGTGTCCCTTGTGACGTGCCCCAAACGCTACTCACTACTTACTGCCCACCGGGCCCGAGCACAGACGATGCTTGCACCGGACAAAGTTTCCTAGCAAGGTAACCTTCACCTTAATGTTGTTTGATGACTTGCCAATAGGGACAATGTACGGTACATGCTCTCTACTAACATAAATCATCAGAATGCGTTTAGTACCAGTAGAACTGTAACCTCACAAGTGCAGTATTTTCTCTCATCGATGGTTATTTTGTAAATAATTTCTTTCACTGGGGTATTTTCAAAGACAAACATACATGTCGTTGTCGGTGCGCAGGGGGCAGGAGGGAGAAATCTTCGTGTGGTCGTTGTTATCGCTTGACGATTGCACCACGTACAAGAACTCTGCGGGTGCGGCCACTGCCAAAAGAGTTGCACATGTAACTTTTTGGTGTTTCCCTCTTTTTCGTCGCGATAAAGAATAAAAAAGGCAAGTGGTGTTGCCATGCAACATAGCATTGCAGCGCACCACCACTGGAATACCAGAAGTCGTTTAAATTGGCAAGCCCTTCCCATTTTCTGTCCGAAGTATATCATCGTGGCATTTGGCGGCCAAACACCATGGAAGGTTTATCGATACTTCAATTGAATTGTAACGTATTAGGACAATAGGTTAAATGATTCTCATGTGGGGCGATCTGTCGCCGATGAAATCAGGTGGCGCCAAACCAAACGGCCAAAATCAGTATCAGAAACACATGGGTGCACTAAAGAGCCCATGCACAATATGACCCAAAGATTACATTTGAGGCTACTTCTTGTAATAACATTATTGGTACCAAACTATAAATATGAAGTTAATAATGAAATCTATGAACGTGCCTCGGCTGCAATTCAAAGTCAGCATGAAGTCGTTTGCGGTTCAATATGACTCACGCAACCGGCTGGCTGGCGATATCGTTGTATTGACGAGTTTTTCTGATCTCAAGAAATGCACATAAATTGTACAAAGATCATGCTTCTTGGCAGCAGTTCGCGCAGCATTCAAATTCGACTGCCACAGCGGCAAATGCTGTTATCGTTCTTGATCAAAAGCCGTCGATTAACGTTATAGTTGCTCTTGGAGCGTCGTTGCTCCAAATGCAGTCAGCGAAGGAGTGGGCGCAACGGTCTTTCGCAAACGGTGAGAGCTGTTGCATTTTATCCCCGGACGATGACATGAGGTTCATTTACGGCTATTGGATTGCGAATCCAAAGATTTTTGAAAAGCGCAATAACCCACCTGGAACCTGAACAGGGTTTATCCCGCACTTGTTCCACATGGGGGAAGGATTTTGGATCTTCCTTCGGCAACGGAAAGATCGGGCGGACGAGCATGAGCGCTAGTCTCTTCGACGCCCTCGTCGTGGCCTCAGGGGCATCACCCCGAAACGTTGGTGCTGCTGGTTACTGGTCGCCAGCCACCGCACCCATCAATTGGTGCGAGCAGGACTACGAGATGACGCCATACATTGCCGAGTTCTGGAACACCCTTACGAATGGCGCGTACATTCTTGTAGGGATCGTAGCTGCTCGCCACACGCTAGCACATGCTCGATACTTGCTTGCTATTTCAGCGCTAGCTTGCGTGCTCACAGGCGTCTTCTCCGCGGCATTCCACGCCACCCTGTGGCTTGCCTTCCAGCGGCTCGATGAGATCTTCGAGAACTATATCCTCATTTGCCTCCTTCATACAGACGGCGCCGTTAGTGCGTTGCATGCGGCCATCGCGACGCTGGGTATCCTCTATTGCGAGCGCATTCGGTTTTGCGAACTCCACTTCGTGGTGGTTGCCATTGCAACATTATACGCCGTCTTGAAGCGGACACAGCGTGTGGATCGTCCACGTTCGCTCGCAACCAAAGCCGCACTCTGGACCATCGTGGGCTCTGCATGCTGGCTCATCGACCGGACTCAATGCCATGTGCTACCACGGGCATTGCAGCTTCATGCCTGCTGGCACCTCAGCACAGCGCTCGCCCTCCATTTCGGGTTTGCCGCTCTCGCCGCGGTTGGAGTCGACGACGAGAAAAAGACATCGTGAGACTTCACAACCAAAACATGCATCTGGCGGTATCTAAAGCACCTCAAAGGTTATGAGCTTCGTTTGTGCTCGAGCGACTTGGCGCCACACTCCGTCCCTCACCGTTCCAGGGCTCATCAACGCAATGCCGTCCTTCAAAACAATAAACTAGGTGGCAGCAACACAGTCGGTGCACGCTGGGCATCGTATTACTAGATGTTTCGGCTGGCAGCTACTCGAGGGCGCTTGGCTGGCCGTGGGGTTTCGAATCGCACGTAGACCTTCCGCAACGCGGCGTCGAACTCGGCCTTAGAGCGCTTGATGGCGGTCACACCCAGCAAGGATCCGCTCCACTTGTACTTGAAGTAGTGCACGGAGGTCTCTGGCCCGGGCCGATCGAGCAGAGGCGACACCGCTGAAGCACCAGCGGGGGCGGCTGGGTCAGCTACTGGCGATGAACCAGCGGGGGCTGCAGGAAGTTCGGCTTTCTCATCCGTTTGCGTTTTGCTCGGGAGAGAGACTCGGCGCGACGGTACCCTCGCTGCTGTGGTAGCCTCCGGCGTGCGAGCAACAGCCGCTCGAGTCGGCATATCGGGCTCTTTGGCGGCGTCTGTCGGCGTCATTGAAGCCGGGACGGAAGGCGGCACCACCGGCATCGCAACAATGGACGGTACATTTGAGACTGGGGTGAGCGCGGTCCCTGGAATCTTTGCGGGCGATGTTAGGGCTATTGTTGCAGGCTTGTGGGACTCGGTGGCATGCGCCTCTGTGACTACAGGTGCTTCCATCTTGAGGATCGGTGGCGAGCGCTCAATGGCCGGCTCCGGGGCCACCGGGACGACAGGACGAGTCGATGCCGGCACTTCAGCCGAGGCCACATCCGCAACCGGCGTGGCCGTGCTGAGAACTGGTTTAGCGGGGCCGAGCACTGGCTCGACGAAGCAGAGCTCGGTATCGTGCGTACTTTGCATGGTGTCGGCCGGTGCCTGCGTGTTCCACATGCTGTTATCATCCATCTCAAGGCCGCGGTACTCGTCGTCGCTCTCAGTGCGGTCGGAGTCGATGGAGGAGACGGTCGCCTGGCTGTCTTGAAAGGGGCTACCGCTGAGCGCCTGCGTGTGCAGCTCATAGAAGGCGGGAGCGGCGACGATGGGTGACAGAGGCATCTGGGTCTCCTCGCTGTCGTCCATCAGCGGGGCAATGGGATGTGCCTCGGTGGGCGAGCGACCAGGGGCGATTGCAGGCGGGACAGCGACGTCGTTGGGAGTTTCCTGCGCTGCACGCTCGCCCGAAGGCATGGATGCCCCTCCCGGGACTAAGTCTGGAACTGGCACCAGCGCTTGGGACTCGGGCCAGCTCTGGGACTGCACCACCTGCGTGAAGACCACGTCGTCGTCATCGTCACTCAGGACAATGTCGTCTTGCGTCAGATCGATGCACGCTTCTTGGTCGTCCGCGATCTCGATGAGTGGGGGAGCCGACTCTAGGCGCGGGGCAGCCTTCTTGACAGGCGACCGCTTGGTCAGTGGGCGTGAGGGTCCCTGTGGCAACGACGGTGAAGGGAGACCGGAGAGCACCTCGGGGGCTGCTGTCGGGAAGCTCGGCGGCATAGTTAACCGCGCGCGCACAACCGCAGGGTGGCTGCTGGGTGTGGGGCTCAAGGCGAAGTCGTTGGGCGCGTTCGACAGCATCTCGAGGATCGACGGCGGGTGTGTCGCCGACGCTGAGAGCGTGCTGTGACCTGGTGCGACAGTGGTGCGGGGCAGCGGCACTGCCTTTGGCGCGGCGAGGGGTGGCACCGGCGTTTTGTGCTGCGTCACCAGAAGCGACGGTGACTGGCGACTGGTGTGGGGCCCGGAACCGGTGCTTGCCACCGACTTCGGAGGCGCGGCTCCAAGCGGAGCCATTGGTGCACTTCTATCGGGAGTCGCTTTTTGAGGCGTCGTCTTTGGTTGTGTCACCGTCGGTGGTGTTGTCTTCGGTGGCGTCGCCGTTGGTAGCGTCTCCTTCTGCTGTGTTGCCTTCTGTGATGCCGCCCGTTGCGGTGTAGCCTTCTGCGGTGTACCCTTCTGCGGTGTTTCCGTCGGCGGTGTTGCCTTCTGTGGTGTTGCCTTCCGTCGTGTCTCCTGTGGTGTCGCCTTCTGCGGTGCCGCTTTCTGCAGTGTTGCTTTCTGTGGGGTCGTTTTCTGCGGTGTCGCTTTCTGTGGGGTCGCCTCCAGTAGGGTCGCCTGTTGCGGTGTCGCATTCTGTGGTGCTGGCGTCGGCAAGGACGCACGGCTGGAGGCCTCACCGGTTGCCGGTGGCCCTTTTGGTGGCGTTGCAGTAGACAGAGGAGGACTACTGGAATGTCCCACCGATAGCGGTGCAGTGCCTTCATTTTCGCGATCTTTTGAACGCTGTCTCGCTGCATCCACGGATGCAAGCTGTGCCGTGTAACGCCGCCTACGCTCGAGAATAGGTAGCCAGCTGGGGTGTACGTTGTCCTGCGACTCCGAAGAGGTGCTCGTTGGGGTCAGCATGCGCACCGCCGCCGTTGTCGCAGCCGAGCTGGGTGTATGCGACGCTGGTTGGCCGGGCACAGACGCCGGTGGAGCACTAGGCCGGGCCGTTGGTGCTGGCTGGGACGACGCGGGCAGTTGCGGACGCTCCAGTGGCTGGCTTTCCAACATGTCCGTTATTAATGCGCCGCGCATCAATGAGGAGCCAGGTACCGACACCGCCCGCGGGGGCGTCGCTCGCGGCGCCGTGGACACGGCGGCTTTGGGTTGTGGTGGGCGGGCCGCCGGCGCCGGCTGCAACGACACCTTCGGCTGTGAGGCGTCCGTGATACGGGCAACACGGTCGGCGGGTACCGTCGTCGACGGTGGGGGAAGAAGACCCGGAGCCATTGCCCTCGTGACTGCCGATTGGGATGAGGACGATAGAAGCGGCAGCTTTGCGAGGCGCTGGGGAGGAGGTGGCCGTGCGCTTGAACCGAGGACTGGCTGTGCTGGCGTCGAGAAGGTGGGGCGCCGTTGAGGCGGAGCTGCCCGGCTCGGAGATAGAAACGAGTGCGTCTTGGACGCTGGTGGGCGGTCTGCCTGCGACTGTGAGCACCCCCCCTCGTCTTCGCTTTCGACGGGAATGAAGTGGGTCTCTGTGCGCTGGCTCGCGCAAGCCGTGGGCTGTGACAGGGGCAGATCACCAAGTTGTTGGCTTGGTCGCGGGGACTCCGTAGGGCGGAGTGGAATGCTTTCCTCGACGGATGCGTTCATGGCTCGGAGTTGCTCCTTGGGGATAATGCAGTCGGATGCACGGAGCAGCTTGGAGTGGGGAATCTGGTACGCGTGCGGTGGCCCACCAGAGCCGCGGAAGAGCCGACCCTCGAGTTCAGCCATTGAGAAGTTGCCCATGATGTTCATGATCGACGCATCAATCGAGATGTGTGTTGAATCAGGCACGTGGACGCTCGTGGTGTCAACGATGGCCATGTCACCAACAACTGCGCACACGCGAAACTTGGTCACCGGACTCGGTGGACCAAGAGGTGACTTTTGCATCTCCAGCGGCATGCGCTTCCAAGGCGTTGCGTAGGCAAGACCATGTAGTCGCAGTGCGCATCCTCGTAAGTCATGCACGGACTCGATCTGTGGGTACTGCTCGCGCATCCGATCGACCGCGCCAGGCGGCACGAAGCACCAGATCTCATGGCGGCCGTCCGTAATGAGAACGGCATTGGCAGGACCATTGGTTGCCCGCACGAGGACAATGAACGGGCCGAAGCAGTGGGTTGGCGGCGGCCTGGCGTCCACTGGCGCTGCCAGCAGCGGCAACAGCGTCTCCGCGAGAAAGGGCGTCACTCCTCGCATTCCGCGATTTCAAAATTCAAAAGCCGGATAACCGCAACCAGGCTTTTTCGCATTTTAAACGAGGCAGGAAACACCGTTTGGCGCGGCATCCACGAGCATCTGGCGCAGAGCTGGCAGGAGGCACGGCAAGGGGTCGAGTCGAGCAACAGGGAAGCGGCGTACGACGCTTCTCGTCCTTTGCGCTGGAAGGGACGTGTGATCTGGCGAGGTTGGAGAGTTGGAGAGCTCGTTGGTAGGAGGAGGTCAACGTTCGAGCATGGAAAAGGTATGAACGTTGTCGCCTACGGCTAGTTGAACGAGCGTCTAATGTACTGATGGCGATGGATCGCAGCAAGCGGCGTCGTAGGCGTGGCCCGCAAGTCCACTGTCGTCGCGATCCTGGCGACGACAGATGAAACTGCGCACAGTTACGTACCTGTTGGTGTGGCAGCATGAAGCGGTTGCTGCGCCCGTCGTCCAAGAACGATGTGACTGCGCATGAGTCTTCGCCAACTACCACACCCAATGGCGCGAGCCATCTAGTGCGTCTCGGCCTCTTTTCAAAGGTACAAAGCTTAGCGACTCAAACCTTCAAGTTCCGCGGGCCGCTGCCGACGCCGAAGGCGAACTCCACCTCACCGCCCGTGGCGCGACCCGCGCGCGAGCAGCCTAGACGCCGCTTTGCGTTGCCCGCCGCACTCATCAAGCCGACCAAGATGCTCAACAAGCTCATTCAATCAATGGTCGCGGATCCGCTTCAAGCCGCCAGCAAGATGAAGGCCCTGGCCAAGAGGCTGTGGTTTGCCAAGCCTGCAGCCGCCGCAGGGTGCGTTCACCTGCACTCCCTAGTCTGCTATACAATTGCATAGGGGTGGCCAAGACCGGGCCAAGGAGCCCATCGACATTGCCAATCGTATGCGCGCGTGGGCCGCGAGTGCTAAGGCGCACATCGCTCACCTCCACCGACGACGCGCGCTTTTGCACGGCTACGCGGTGGCCGAAGCGGGCCAAATCATCGACGCCACGGTGCACATCGTTGTGCACAAAGCGCAACGCGCCGCGCACGAGTCCCGTTCAGCGGCAGCCACTATGATCCAGGCCTGCTGGCGGGCCCACGCTGCACGCACCAAGCAGCGCCGCGACGACAAGCAGTTCTTCGTCGACGCCATGCGCGCCATGGTCCTCCGCTCGCTCTGCCGCCGCCTGGTTCCGCCCTTCGTCGCCGCAATCCTTGAGCGCGGCCTGCAGTGTATGGCGGCACGAACGCTGCAGCGCGTTTGGCGCGGCCACAAGGGGCGGCAGCGGGCGCGCGCTCGGAGGCGACGCCTTCGTCGACAGGCGCTGGCAGCTGCGCGCGAGGCCGCCCGCCTCGCCAAGAGACGCGCTCTTTTGGCCCGTACTGACAAGCGGCTTCACGGAGGGCTCATGCATGCGCCATTGTAGCGCCCGAGGACACGGAGCGATTGGCTGCGATCAAGCGCGCGTGGGCGCGGGAAGACTTCCGGCCGACCTCGAACGAACCGCATAGACGGCTCCTCGCCCGGCACAAGACGCTCATCCCGCTGCCGACGCAGATGCCGCCGCAAGGGGCGCTTGTCGCCCGCCTCTCCGTACCCAAGTGGAACAGGTTGCTTCCTCGTCGGTGTGCCAACTGAACATTGAGTCCCATAGGCTGCACGCGCATGTGAACCCCCGATCGTGCTGGGTCGCCGTGCCCATTCACGTAGAGACGCACGTCGCCAAAGATAACCTGCGCCCTGTGAGCCGCATCCTCAAACGGCACTACGACCTTCAGTACGACTGGATCCCCGCCGGCTTGCTGCGACCGACAACTGACCTGCCACGCCCCATCACATACGAGGAGAAAGTCCAGCAAATGAGTCCATCCCGAGCGTCACCCCTGCGACGAGCTGTGAGTGTTTCCAAGGGTGTGACCCTCGCACCTGTTGCCAGTAAAGCTAGGCTCAAATGACAGGTCTCCATTCTCGCCCACGCATCTGCAGTTGGTGCCCATGGTCGCCACATGGCTGGTACATGCGTGGGCACGCGGCTAGGCCGTCGCCTTGCCAACGGTACGCAACATCGCGGGAGACGCGAGTGCCGTGACCTCACTCGTTCCATCACTTCGGACGTCCCCACGTCGGCGGTCCATCGGCGCGACCATCCAAGATCGTCTTGGTGAAGCGAGTATTCTAAAAATAAATGCGCGATCACACGTTTCGTACAGGAGGTACGAGCCGTACACAGCAATACAAGGACAAAGTAATGTGCAGTACGTACTCGTACGTAGGCGGCGGTGAACCTGCAAGAGTTAATACGCGGGCCCTGCCCTTGACCACTGATGTCGTTGTTGGTCGGAGCTATTCGCGAATTTCAATCGGACTGAGATGCTTGCGCTGCCCCCTCCCCCCGCGACGCCCGCCAAGGACGCCGCTGTGCTCGGCCTCGGCGGCTACCCGCACCTGAAGCGCGTCGAGATTGCTGGCCGCTCGCTGCACAAGCGTGTCCGCAACGCTGCCCGTGGCCGCTCGCTCTCGATGGAATCGAACGGCGAGAACGATGCCCGCGCCGAGGCTAAGCTCAAGGAGGAAGCCATCCTCGCCAAGTACCGCAAGTCCATCAAGGGCAAGAACTTTGTGAACCTTACCATGTATCAGCAGCTTGGCCTGACGGACGTGATGTTCGATGCGACGCCCGAGCAGATTAAGAAGGCGTACCACCGCGTCCTCATCGAGCACCACCCCGACAAGACGCTCAAGGACGAAAACGACCCTAACTACCTTGCTGTGCAGAAGGCTTTCAACACCCTCATGGACCCCGCCAAGAAGCGTGCGTACGATTCGCAGTGCGAGTTCGACGAGTCGATTCCCTCGGGCAACGAAAAGATCAAGCAGAACCTTGTTGGCAAGGTTGACCCCAAGGCCAAGGTTGTCGATTTCTACGCCCTCTATGGCCCCGTCTTCGAGCGCAACGCGCGCTTTTCGGCCATCACGCCTGTGCCGACGCTCGGCGACGACGAGACCGACATTGACACGGTGCAGGAATTCTACAACTTCTGGCACAAGTTCGACTCGTGGCGCGAGTTCACGCACAACGCGGAGCACGACGTCGACTCTGTCGAGAGCCGCGACGAGAAGCGTCACATGATGAAGAAGAACGAGGCCCAGGCCAAGAAGCTCAAGAAGAAGGAATACGCTCGTCTCGCCGACCTCGTTGACCGCGCCCAGGCCAACGACCCTCGTCTTCGCCGCGTCAAGCAGGCCGCCAAGGACAAGAAGGAGAACGAGCGCAAGGCCAAGGAGGCCGCCGCCCAGGCCATCATCGACGCCCAGAAGGCCGCTGAGGCCGAGGCCGCCCGCATCAAGGCCGAGAAGGAGGAGGCCGAGAAGAAGAGCAAGAACGACGCCAAGATGGCCAAGGAGAAGCTCAAGAAGGCGTTCCGCAAGGTCAAGAAGGTCTTCCGCGAGCTCACAGAGGTTGTCGACGATGCCCGCGTCGACATCGAAGAAACCGAGTTCCTCTGCGAGACCATCGAGATGGACGCCATGGAGGCGCTTGTCAAGGCCCTCGGCGGCTCGGCCGATGCCGTCAAGCCCGCCGGTATCGAGGAGGTTGTCACCGTCCTCACTGGCCTCCGCGGCGAAGCCTACATGGCCAAGAAGGCCGCCAAGCGCGGTTAAAGCTGCCGCTTGATCGTAATTAAATTGCACGAACCCCAGTCGATTATGTCTTGTATCTACTGTCGAGGCGCAATCGTGATGCGCTCCTGGCCTGGCTGGATGCCCATGTCCTGAAGAAACTTTTGCATGCGGGCGGATTCGGCGTCCTGCGCCGCCGCCACGCGCTGCTGCTTCTCGTCCTGGCGACGGTCGATCGCCGCTTTGCGCCGCTGCACCCTGCACACAGTTCTTAGTACTGGCAGAAGGATCCAAGGTACCGTGCATGGAAGTCGTCGGTGCCGCCCATCAAGAAGTCCTCGCTTAAGTCGAGCCCGTCCTTGGAGTCTTCCTTCTGGCGGGCTGCACCGTGAAGCGTCGCAGCTTTTTCGCGCTTTTTCTCGATTGTGGCTTCCCTAGACCAGAGCAGTTGGCAAACAGCCGAGGGCAAACGTCCCACCGGCCCGTAGCCTTGGGCGCAAGCTCCTCCATGACCGAATCCTTGTGCTTGTGGTACTTTTTCCGCTCCGCTTTCTCGCGCTTTCGACGATCCTCAATGTCCGAGTCCGAGTCGTCATTTATCTGGCGCGATCTCGACGACGCTGTAGATGAGCTGTGACGAGAGAGCCAAAGAACGAACAGTGATCGTACATGGTTTGCTTTGCGCAGGCTCGTTGCGATACGACTCCTTTGATGACGTGCTTTTGTTCGTCGTGATGTCCACCGTATCCTTGGTGCTCGCAAGGTGGAGACGCTCCGAGTCATTGAGGTTCTTTACAAAGCCCCACTTGTGCTTGGTGCGCTGGACGCTTTCAAGCACGTGCTGCGGGATACCTGTATAGTACATGCGATCGAGCTTGCCATCGTTCCAGCGACGGACGAATTTGTCGAAGTGCTTCATGGCATCTTCCGACGTCAAGTCTTCGAAGTACACGTTCCTGCAAGGAGGTACCATCAGGCATATCTGGCACAATGGTTAGAAACTCGTACTTGTCAGTCTTGAGCCACACGCGGAACTCGCGGGCCTTCTCGAAGTAGTCGTCGCGGGAGATGCGCTCTTCGTCATATTCTACCTTCCTGTGGGATCCTCGTAGCAACCATGGCGCCGACGCGTACCTCGTCTTTCGGACTTGTGCTTCTTGTGCTTCTTGGAGCTCTTCTTGTGATCTATGTGCTGTTGATTACCCTCGATCGCAACAGGCGTTGTACCCTTGCGGTCCTCGCTCTCTCCGCGCTCCTTCCGTTTGCTCATTCTTGAAACAACCCAGGAATGCAAACATCAAATAGGCAAATGCCGCAAACTAATTCCTCTTTAATTTAATACACTCTCAGCCGAAACTCCGTCATTTTATTTAGAAGTTCATGTGCAATCTTGGTCCATTTTCAGTTCAACGACGAAATGTGCTCCTACAAGCACGACGAAGATAGACCAATCTAGCTTCGGTCCAGTACCCTTGCCACGCCGGGAAGCGAATGCGAGTCCTGCGGAAGTAATCGCGAGTTGCTGCGATTCGGTTGTCGTTCAATAGGCTTAAAGGATAAAGATTCACGAAGTGTCGACCCATGAACACAGCATTTCCATGCTGATCCTACTGCAAGGGAATAATATTGCGTTCATTTCCAAACGGTTCACAAGCTATTCACGTCGCTGGAATTGTCTGGTTGCCAGTCTGCATGGCATAGCTTTGCCACAGTTGCAGGGGCGTTGGTTCGGAAGCTGTTACTGCTTTGAAATGGAATACATTTAACGTGCGGCTGTACTTGTACAATGTAGTCGAAGTCAACCAAAGACACGACATCACTGTGTCTCCAAGGTGTATTGACAGTCAAGTTAGTGCTTCTGAGCAGCCTTCTTAACCGCAGCAGTGGACCGGAATCGATAGAATACCATCCCCGTGCCCATTAGCGCGAGCGAGAACCAAATTCCCGCGTACATGGCGTGCTTCCAGGGTGTCATGTAGAATTCGAGGTACTGGTCTTTGTGCTTCTTGACAAGGGAACTTGAATCCTTGGACACAACTGGCGCCTCGTTAAACTCCTCAAGCAGAATGGGAGTGTAAGTGGTCGGCCCCATCATCGCTTGCGCCAGCTCGGGCTGGTTGAGCCAAAAGAAGTGACGTTTGACGGGCTCGTTCGGCGGGGAAAATGTCTTCTCCTGTACAATGGAACTGCATTAGGAGCAATCGACAAAACCACATATGAACCTCCTCGCCATGCACCATGACACCGACAAGCTGAACTTTCGATGCATCCGGAGCCACAGAGGCAGCCAT
Organism: Achlya hypogyna; assembly: GCA_002081595.1. NCBI lineage: Eukaryota > Oomycota > Saprolegniomycetes > Saprolegniales > Achlyaceae > Achlya > Achlya hypogyna. Next base: position 19,337 of record JNBR01000416.1, read on the forward strand.
GTGCTTCTCCATCTCGTCCTTTGGAAGCCACCCGCGGTTTACTATTACAGAGGTGCTACACATCGCATGAGCGACCATCCTAAATACCAAGTATGAAGGCATACCCGTTGGCGCGTTCAAACAAGTCGTAGATGAAGCCCCCGGAAGTCACCTTTCCCTTGCTTTCTGACATGTCGATGGGCGGCGACCGCGGGTCTACACAAGTTGTTAAAGTATGTTTTCATGGTGGCAACTAGAAGCCAACGGACACAAGTAAAACGTTTTCCCGGGAACGAACTTGCCCTCGACCGCAAGCTGGCGGTGCTCCATGTCGGCGCTAATTAGCGCGCATGTAAGCCTGTAATCGACCAAGAGTACAATTGTACTTTGCATTTTCGGTAGATGCGTCCAGCGGCAAAGGCACGGGCGCTTCCTTGAGGCGCTGGCGACGGGTTTCAATGAGATCAACCTTCCAGAAGTACCGGTTGCTCTACGAGGGATAAGAGTTCGCCATGCCATAAGGGGAGACTAGACATGCCTGCCACACGCCCATGCTCGCAGTTCCTGCGACAATGGATCCGAAGATCCCGATGCCAAGCATTTGCCCGCGCTGCATCCTTCTTCCTCCGACTCAGTTCGAATTCTAATGATGCGTATTTCTGTGATTCGGCATGTGCCACAAATAGACTCAGCATAGGGCTTCGTGATGGCCCTCCATGCCACGGTTCACACAACATGCCGAATTTAACACAATCTATTTTTAGCCCCAGTGCATGACCCAAGTCAGATAGCACGATGATGAGCATGCTCCCGGTGCTACCCGAGCCAGGTGCGCCGCTTGAGGGCAGTCCAAAGAAGAGACTGCCGCAAAGCGTGCGCAACATTCTCCTTCGCTCTCAGCTCGATAGCTGCCCTCGAAGTCCACGATCGCGTCGCTTAGAGAATGGGCGCGACCGGCCATCGACCAATATGTGGTCGCAAGTGGTCCGTACATCAATTCAAAGGAAGAAACGCGAGCAAAGCGGCAACGCAACAAATGGTTCGACTCGTTCATTGGAATTCCCAGTGTTCAATCCATTCAATAGAAGACTCGACGGACGCGGTGCCCGAGACGGTGGTGGCCAAGCCGACCAAATCCCTTGCGACGTTGGTCAAGAGCTCGCGCATCAAGCAGTTTGTCACCAAAGCTGTGACCAAGGCGCCGACAGACATAGAACCGTCGAATGCAATGCGGCAATGGGCGCTGCCGATCCACACCACACCAACGAGTGGGCTTGAGAAAGAGGACAATCCCGACATTGACGAGGTACGCTGGCCAGCCGCCTTTCCTGACGCAAAGACAGGATGGCGAGGCCGCGCGGCGAAAACGCGAAATCAATTCAACCAACCATGGGCGCAACCTAATTCTAGACGAAGCCTGCCGAGCCGCCTTCTCAAAAGAAGCCGAAAACCGGTCGCACTTGGACCTCCAGTCGCTCAAGACGTGGTTCCTCAAGACAAAACTCAAAACTTGCACGGACTTCGAAGCTTTACAACCGCTCGAAGTACCCTTTTTGGCTCAGCACGTTGTTCACGCTGCGTAGCTCACGTTGCTCTGTCGACGCATGAAACTCGCTACGTACTACCCGAACGAAGTCGTGTTTAAGCAGGTACAACTGGAGATTCGCCGAGACAATTGCGATTTGACCTCGAGGGCGACGAAGGCGACGCTCTCTACATCATCTTTTCAGGTCTTCTCACGCGCCCGTCAGATGTATGGCAGCGTAAAGCGTGTAGGCTCGGTGGAGGTCCGGCTAAGTCAAAAAATCGGCGGTGAAGTCGTCGAGGTCGTCGTGTGCGAGCTTCACAAAGGTGCATGGTTGACGCGGCGGTGCTTCTTACGAGGCAACAGGGGACTTTTTTGGGGAGCGGTCACTGCTTCGGGACGAACCTCGCGCAGGTACGCTCTGTCAGCGCCAACCACCGCCACCCGGTGACTCGTAGCGACGGTGGTCACGAAGACCATGACGGAACTCGTCTCCATATGCCGCGAAGACTACAACGTGATGCTGAAGCAGGACCAGCAGGATTTTATCGAGCGCGGGAAGACGCCCGCCGTGGCGGCCGTGCGCCAGTTCGACGCTGTTCGAGCTCACGACACTGTAGGCAACGAACAACCACGACACGTATGTGCGCATCCTGCGCAAAAAGCCCAACCTCCGCACAAAAGCCGAAGTGGCAACGCTCACGACGTACATCGAAACGATCAAGTTTTTTCGCGCGCTGCCGAAAGCGTTCTTGCGGGAGCTATGTACCGTGATTGAACTCATCAATGTCGGCACCAACACAACCATCTTCCGCGAGGGCGAGGTCGGGAAGCTCTTTTACGTCATCATGTCGGGCGCCGTCGATATCAAAGTGAACTCTGTGGACCGCCGTGGTGGGAAGGGACAGACAAAGCTCATCAATCTCAGCGAAGGCGCCCACTTTGGCGAGTTAGCTCTCATGAAAGGTACGCGCTGGTGTTGACTACTACAACGGACGACACCGTAGCCAATGGCCTCCGAAGCGCCACAGTTGTCACGACGCAGCCCTGCGAATTGATCATCATCGCTGAGCACGACTACAACAACATTTTGCGCAAGCTGCAAAAGGAGGACATGAGCAAGCGTCTTGAGCTCCTCGACAAGATCCCAATGTTCCAGAGCGTCGAGTGGACAAACGAGCTCCTCGAAGAAATCTGCTACGTCCTTGTCGAGCAACGATACCCGGCAGGCACAGTTCTTTACGCCCAAGGTAGCATTGGAAGCTCGCCTTTTGGTACGAGCGCATTTTAGGTGACAAGGCGTTGCAGATGTACTTCATCACTCGTGGGGAATGCGTGTTGACGCGCACCATCGTCGACCCCAAAACACAACTCAAATACCCGATCACGGTGGAGCGCCTCGGGCCGTTCAATGTTCTTGGCGACGACTCGTATTCCGCAGCTTGATAGCGACACTTTCCAACATACGTTAGGGCGACAGGGATGAACTTTAACGAGGTGATCTACCGCGCCGACACGGCAACGGCCAGCACCCCCGTTGACGTACCGCGTGGTTGGCTTGGACAGGCACCTACGACGCCCCTAGGCGCTCGTACTCACCAAATACGACGTATTCAATCGGCTTTCGCGCGGGGCCCGCGAAACTCTCTGGGGCCACACGCACGCACACAAGAGACCGATGGTCGTCATGGACCAGCTCTACAAGAGCATCAAGTGGAAGACGTACAAGGAGGAGCTCATGTCCGAGACACTCGACAACAAGCGCCTCGCGCGAAGGCTGCAGCATCGTCCGAGTCCACCCCTTGACCCGCTAACGGTTCGAGAGGCCGATCGTGGCGGTGATGACAGTGGCGACGTAGCCTCCAACCCAAATGACGCTGCTCGAGAGTAATGACCTACTTCTCGTGGCAAACACCGTCAGTGCACCGTCGTCGGCCATGACGCTCCCTAAGTACACGATGGAATACAACCCCGACATCTCGACGCAGGACCGCAAACACGTGATGGAACTTGCCTTGGCGACAGAAGCTGCGGTGGACGCCGCTCGCGCCGCAGAAGGCAACCCTGCCGAGTACCTTCGATACCTCCGTGCATCAGGTTCCTTCGGGTCGGGCCGCAGCCCCTCATCGCGTTTAGGAGAAGACAAGATCAAGAGCATTATTAGCGAAAAGGGGTACTTTTCCGAACATTTCATCTTCTCTGTGCCGCCCAAGCCCCCGGTCCCCCGCCCACCACCAAGCACGACGAAAAAACCCACGCACCTTCCTGGACGCGTATCGCGGTCCACCGTGGCGCCGGACCGAGCCCCCGTGCTCGTCGAGTTTGTCCCGCGCTTCGTCGTGATCAACCTCGCGAACCAGCGTACGCTATTACACGACGACGCCTGGTCATGGCTGCGACGTAGAGCTATCGCCCGTGGCAGCCCACCCCGCGTTTCGCCTCGCCGGCATGTTTGCCACCAAAGAGGACGCTGAGCAGGCCGCGCGGGAGATGGAGGAATACGAGTCGCGACACGTCTTCAAAGGCGCCAAGGCCGACGTGGGGTACTACACACTTGTCACGGGCAAATACGTCGTTGTGCCTGCGACGCCCGAGTGCCTGCTTTCGTCCTACTACTGCGACCAGGCGCTTCACAGTATCGTGGACCACCATACCGACTGGAACTACTGGCGCGCGACGCGTACGCTTCGTGGCAACGACGGGGCTGATGCTAAGCAGGCGCCAAGCACACGACCCCGCCGAGTGCCCGCCCTGCAACGTCGGATCTTGTTCAAGGCATCATTCATGATGTTTGCACGCACATTACCGAGGTGCCGCTGGCTCGAAGGCCGTCGAGCCCCACCCGCCCTGTCGTACGCTCGGCCCCCGGAGCTCGAACTCAGTCGATGCTAGTCGACGCCGGTTCCCGCGCGATCGGTGCACCTGCACGACATTGTAGACCATCACATTCCTGTCGAGATGCGTCATGGCGGCAGCTATGCGTGCGTGAGCATCCTCGTCTTGCCCAAGAGTGCGACCGAGCCCGTTCTCGCGGTGCACGGCTGCTTCAATTCGGAGACGGAAGCGATGGCGTTTGCCGAGCACGGGTATAGAGTTTCACGTGCCTTGCGGTTGACATCGGTTGGTAGCAAAGTACAGCAGCTTGTGGACAGCGCGATGTTGTGTGTGATCCCAATGTTCGAGTGGGTGTACTTTGATGACGCTGCCGAGTGGTGTGTTTCGCTGCGCAAGACGCGGGACCGCCACCTTGCCTTCGACGCCCTCAAGAAGCAAGTGGCGTCGCACCACGCCCATGGCGTGCACGCTGCACCAGAGACGCCCCGTGAGGTAGGCGCCGTCAGTGGCCGAAAGTACCGAACAGCACAGATCCCCAACTGGGTCCGCGAGAAGGAGCAAGCGCAAAAGATTCACCAACTCGTGTGCGTTCACCTCGGGTTTCGACTCCCCGAAGCCGAAAAGCCTGCGGAAGACGAAGGATACACGTACGCTACGGAAACGCGTGGAGATGACCACGGCGCCGTAGACCTAAAGTCGTGTCCGTGCTCGACGAGAAACTAGACGCACTCAGCGACATCCTCGCGGCCCAGCGCTCGCGCACGGCCCACCTCTCGCTAAACAAAGTGCAAAAAATCCACAAGATCGGCAACATGATCAAGGCAAAGGTCGCACTCTCGAAAGAGGCGACGCACCAAATGCCCGAGTAGCACCGCTACACCGAGGTACCAAAGGAGTGTTGCGTGCTGGTGTTTCAATATGTAATCCCACTTGGCTGAGGGCGCAACACCGCCACTCAATAACACCCTCTATATATTGCATGGCGTGGGACTCGAAAGAGCTCAACAAGTCCAAAGTAGAGCAGCGCACCACAACCTCCGTTCTCTAGCGTCCTGGCGTGTAGACTATCGAGTTGTATGCACTAGTCGTTTGCAATTTCTTGCGCAAGGCCAGCTAGTTGTGAGGCGCTTCGAGAGGAACGCACACCTGCTACAACGAGCACAAACTGCGACCAAACAAGAGCTTAAACATCGCAATCCTTTCCAGATCAGTAATCGCAAACGACACAACAAGATGATCAGCGAAGCGACGGGCGCCCTGCGACTTCCTCTGGTGAGCACGACTACCAACACGTCCGACATCGCA
>JNBR01000024.1:7911-82919 GCA_002081595.1 Achlya hypogyna
ATTGCTGCCAAACTCACGGAAGAGCTCAACGACACCAAGCAGCGCCATGCAGACGATGTGGAGGCATGGCACAGCAAGTACGATACCGAGACCAAGCAGCTCAAGGAATCAGGCCGGGCCGTCGAGTCGAGTCTCTCGTCCAAGCTTAAGGTGGCACAGGAGGACCTGTCGAAGCTCGAGGTCTTCCGCGACATGCGGGAGGCGCTCGAGAAGAAGCTCAACGCCGTCACAGAGCTGCTCGAGACGGAGCGTGCCGCGCACCGCGACGCCGTCGCAATGATGGAGCGCAAGTTTCTTGAGGAGAAAGCGCGGGCGCAGAAGGACACGGAGAAGCGCATCGAAAAGATCAAGCAGCAGTCGCGCGAAGACGCCCGCAACATCCTCGACGCCGACACGCGCAAGATTGTGACAGACAACAAGCGCATGGGCGACGAACTGCGCTTCCAGCTGCAGATGACGGACGAGCTCCAGCGCGACAAGGACAAGCTCGTGGAGCAGACCAAGGCGCTGCAGCGCGAGCTGCAGATGCACGCTGACAAGGAGATCGAGTACGCCAAGTACGGCCAGCGGCAGACGCGCGAGATCAAGCAGCTGCAGGCCAAGGTCAAGACTCTGGAGAAGTCGCTCAGCCAGGTCGTGAGCACCTTCGAAAAAGAAAAACACGCGCTCACGACCAAGACGGAGAAGGAGGTACGTCGTCGCCACCCTGGGACTCTACCCACGTACCGCAGCTCGACGATGTGAGCCTCGACGCGGACGGGCTGCGCAAGCTGCTCAAGCTCAAGAACAAGGAGCTCCGCACGATGAAGCGGCTTGCGCAGACGATCCTTGATCAGCGTACGGACGTACGTGCCCCGGGGCACGGGCCAACCCCATCACCCGGTGCTCCAGGTGGAACAGTTCTTTCTCGACTCGCTCGAAGTCGTCAAGGAACAGCTCGTGGACGAACGGCGCAAGTCGCTTGAGGCCGATCGGCGCCAAGACGCCAAGCTCGTACGTGGTCCCTAGTGGCGAGCGCCAACAACTCGTAGACACCGGCGGAGCGCGGCCTCAAGTTTCCGCGGCTCAAACACGCGGCTGCGAGCAGCAACAACGCCACCTTCGGCTGCAAGGACAAGGTGGACTTGCGCGCGCTCACCTGGGAAGAGCGTGAGCGCGTGCTGCGGCTGCTCTTCGCCAAGATCAACAGCATGCAGGGGTTCTTCGAAGGCGCGGCTGGCGTCGCGGATGCGGACCTACCCACACCGTTTCTCACTGAGCCACCGGGACCGACAATGCCCCGCTTCGTGCCCGCCTTCCCGTCCCGTCCCCCGACCAACGCGGCAACGTAGACGACGATTTTGAGTTAACGTATGCTTTTATCCCTTGGTGCTGCGGCTCACTCTATGGCGGGTCAGTCACCGAGGAGGACGAGGCAACGCACTCGACTCGTTGAGAAGGTCGAGCACATCGGCCATGAAGTCGCCGCCTTCACGCTTGTACTTGAGCCCGGCGCGAATGGCCTCCTCGAAGATCTGCGACTGCGTTAGCCCCAAGCAACACCGCAACGCACCTTGACGACGTTTGTACCGTCGGCGGCCGAGACGAAATGGAAGCCGAGGTTGTGTGTCTCGGCGAATTTGAACTTTTTGTTGGTGACTTCGAGGTCGACGTCCACCTTGTTCGCTGCGAGAAAGCACGGGATGTTCTCGCAGTACTCGCGCAGCTCCTTGTACCAGTCGGCGAGATGCTGGTACGTCGTTTTACGGGTCACGTCGAACACCTGCGAGGCATTAAGTGCCGTGCGCAAGCCAGACGCACCAAGATGCATGCTGAGGCGCCAAAGTAGTACGACGGATGCATGCTCGAAAAGCGCTCCTGCCCGGCCGTGTCCCAGATGTCTGGCACACCTGAGCGCTTCCCGAGTAGTGCCCGACGTACCGATCTTGGCCGTGGTACCGTCGTCCATGGCCAACTCTTTTCGGAAGAGCGTCAAAGCGAATGTGGAGAGCTAGACGGTGCCATCAGCACCGGGGATCAACGGAACGGTGTTGAGATACCTGTCGGGGTTGGTACTCGTTCATCATGAAGCGCTCGACGAGCTTGGACTTGCCGACAGCCGAGTCGCCGAGCAGGATGATCTGGAACGAGGTGATGGCGAGAGTCCCGTGCCAAAGTACCTTGAGATCCGCGTCCCCGAGACCGTCTTCTTCCGTCGGCTTGCTCTCCTCGTCCTTGGGCATTGGCGTTCACCACAAACTGGCGAGTCCCCTCGATCGGTGTGGATCTGCAAACTGGCGTTTTGTATGGTATAGTTTTTCCAAATGATGATCACTCACACATACAAACACCAAGTGACCTGGCGACGAATACAAACTCCAAGTGAGCTGGCTCAGGGACTTGGTGAACAAATGCCAACGTGAACAAAAGCCAGGCAACCTGGCCCCGCTGCTGCCCGAAGACCCGCCGCGGACAAGTTGGCGGCGCCGCAAGGCTCGACAGAGCGCAGAGGACACTTAAGGAAGGTACAACAAGATGAGATCCATTAAGCTTGTTAATAAGAAACGAATGAATGAAATCACTACGTGGGTTAACGGTCGTGGCGGGCGAGGCAGCGGCACCTGGGCGGCGGTGGCATCGTCGCCGGGTTCAGGAAAGTGCGCAAGCGAGCAACGTCGCTCGCGAGCTTGTCGAACCTGGCGATTTGTAGCGCCATGGGCTTGTAGATGACCCCATCGATCTTCTTGATGTTCTTGCAGCGCGCCTTGCGCTTCATTAAGCCACGCAAGTGCATGCACATGCTGGCTTCGGCAACCACCACGGAGCCGCGCGTCGGGTGGGAGTGGAATATCGTGATGGTCGCGCACAGTGCGCAGGCACAAGACAGCGGCAGAGGTGGCAACGCCCAGTTCGGGCTGCTCAAGGCGGTGTGTCTCTCGTGTACCTGCTGGACCTCCTCGACGGTGAGATGCCGCCGTGCTCGAGGAGCCGCTGGTGACCATCGGTATTCTCAACCTCGTGCTCATACGCACTGCCTGCCGTCGCTAGATGCAGTTCTTCCTCCTCTCGACGCAAGAGTGGGACGTCACAAGACATCGAACATGAGACCGAGGCTCTGAGCCAGCGGGCGTTCTGGACGTTCCACGAATACAATGAGCTGCTGCACGTGTGTTTGCATGCGCCTTGGACAAGCGTCCCGGCTGCTATGACGCACCTCGGACTCTTCCCGGTAGGCGTCAGATTCTCGCGTCGGGCGTCATTCTACGCGAGGACGAGCTCGGGAGCCGCCAGCTGCTGTGGAACTCGACCGTACCTGCAAGCGCCTTGCTGGCGTTGTTCCCGTACAAGGCGCTGACCACGACGGCAGCACCGACAAAGCCTCTCGAGCCAGCTACGCTTCATGCTCGCGATCATTGATGGCAGCCTGGCCGTTTTCCGCCTCAGCCGCACGGGCCTTGTCACGGAGCTTTGGATCAAGAGCTACGCTCTTTCCGTCTGTGGGCGACGGAAGGTTGCGTAGCTCTGAGTCTCCGGCCTCAAGCCAAGAGCTGCTGCTGGAGAAGAGTGCGACGCAGATCGTGCTGAACACCCGGAGCGAGACTACCTTTGGCTGCAAGCCTTCGGGGCGCCGATTCGCTTCGTCGGCCTCCCCGTCGCCGCCATCACCAGCGTTTCCCGCCTAGTTAATATGTAGTCATCTACTTTTCTGTGCCTTCTCTTCCACACGTCATAACACCGGTAAAGGCGCCGTGAACCCGAGCACTGCATCACACGACTACCTCGGTGCAGCCTCCCCCACTCTGTACGACGAGGCGCCCTTGACAAAGAGGCCCTAGCGATGCTGCCTGTTATTCACGGTTCGCATGTGCGAGGTGTAAGCGCCGATATCCGCGTCGACAGCCTCGAAGCGGTTTTGCCGGCGCTGAGAAGAGCTCTCGCTACTGCGGCTCTTGACGCATATCTAAACTTGGACGTGGAAGTGTACAGAAAGACAATCTATTGCGCTCAAAGCGGCGTGTAGCTCGACGCGCGGTCGTACGAGCTTGTGGCGCTGAGACTGCTCTCGCTATTGAGGCTATTGACGTACGTTGGCGTTGCGCCGTTGCCGTCGTCCGAGTCGTACCGCAGTGGGTCCTGGAAGAGGTCTCCACCGCGTGTCCAACGCGACCTAGAAACGGTTGACGCCGCGGGTAGCTAGGCGCCGGTACCTTTGCTGCTCTGCAACGTTGATGGGCGTCGTCCTGGCGCCGTACTCGCGCTTGGGACTTGCCGCCAAGTGCGACGTTTCGGACGACACCTCGACGACGCCGCCCGACGCGATCACGTGGAAGATACCGTAGTCGGGCAGCTTGCGGTCGTGGGCTTTGAACCCCGACGCCCGAGGAGCTATTGCTGCATAAGTTCCTCTTGGCGCAGGTCCGTCGCACCGCCCACGCCACCGGCCTCGGTCGAGACAAGCAGCAGCAACAGCACTGTCGGCAGGAAGTCCCACACGACAAACAGAATGAAGTACGAGAAGCTCGTGATCTGGCCAAACTGGTCCACGGGGTTGAGCACGGAGAAGCGCAGCCAGTTCTGGGACGTTGCGAGGTCGCGCATGGAGCGGGTAAAGAAGATTAGGAAGAGGAGTGAGTTGAAGATGGCCACGCTCTGAGGAGAAGTGAGAGGCCGCAACTGCAGCGCGCGTACCCGAGGTTTCGAGATGAGCAGGCGGTGGTGCGTCGAGTCGCTAACATGCGCAAGCTTCCAGCCAAAGAAGGCAAAGAGGAAGGAAAGCAGAAAGAACGAGATGCTCGAGTACTCGAGCTGCGTCTTCACGGCGGAGATCTTGTACATCTCTTGATCGTATTGGTCGCCGTACCGAAAGGCGTCTTCCAGGCTCGAGTTGGACGTAAATGCCCATACACCCGTGAAGGCCGCCATGGAGAGCGTCATAAATAGGTACAGCGGCACGCACACGTTGCGCCAGGTCGAGTCCCAAGCTGCGCCGGTGATGACCTGGATGTAGAAGAGAACGAGCAGTGCAAAGTTGGCGAACTGGATGGGGGTCGGGAACCAGTAGAGCAGGTAGAGCTCGAGGTACGTCATGTGGTCGCGCAGCTCAAGTGAGAGCCAAAAGCTTACGCGCACAACAGTCCACAGAAGACAGATGCAGTCGAAGCATGTGGCCCATGATAGCTTCTTGCTCTTCTTACGGCAGCCATGCATGAGCTTCACGACGAGGAAGAGCATGAGGCTCAAGCACATGACCACGAGCGTCCACGTGTACACCTTCTCCGCAGGCGTCGGGTCCCATGCGTCGGCCATGGCCGCTGTCGTTTCTGGAAAATCGGATATCCGTCTTCAAGGCCTCAATAATTTGAGCATTTTAAATCATCTTTTTCGAGGTCAATATACAAATATCACGTCATCTTTGTTTCTTTTATTTAAAAATGCCGCCGACCTCGATGACTGACTGGTGTTTTTCCCGGGTTTTTCCTGCGGTCGCCACCGTAATTTCCGGTATTTTGGGAAAATCACGATACTTGCACCTGGAAGACCGATCAGCAGCTGCAGTCGAGGCACTCGGGTAGCTGCGAGAGGCCGCAGCCTTACGATGGCCTCCGAAGCTTGCCCAGAGGCGCCCGTGAGCTATTGAAAAGGATGACAAGCACAGCGAAGCACCGGCTGGCCTAGCACGCTATCAAATAGCTCTCGCAGGATGTCCCTTTGAGAATGGGCTGCGCTTGTCGCTGTGGCTTATCTGCGCCGGTCGCGCAATGCCTACGAAGCGCCCTCTCAATGCCTGAAGCCGACGCGCTGGTGGATGGCGGAGGAGATCAAGTGCAGCAGGTTGAAGTGGTCGCTTTCCTCCCGCGCTGATCAAAATTCCACACCTGCGAACGGGAAATTTCCACTAATGTGGCGCTTCAACCATCCGGACTGTATCCGGCGTGTCAACGAAGATCGCAAGTCGAAAGATGGCGGACGGCAGGCGCTTCTTCGCGGACCCTGACGAGGCGACGTATGCCCAGCGCGTCAAGAAGACGTGGGACATGCTGGACGTGCGGTGCGCTTTTGCGGGCGCCGAAGCCGTCGAGGCCGCCCGCCGGCTCGTGCTCGACACACGTAGACTACTCCGAGGCATCATCCGCTTGACTACCGCCTCTAGAGAATGGCCGAGCCACGAGCGATGAGGCCACGTACCAGCAAGCGCTCAAGCTCACTCGTGCGGTGTTGCATCCCGACACGGGTTTGTCGTATCGGTGTAGAATCGGCTAAACGTCCCCAGGGAACCCCGTGTTGCTGCCACTGCGAGTGTCGATGATCGTGCCCATGAACCTGGGGCTCGATTGCGGCATGATTCTCGCGTCCACGACGGGCCAAACCGTATTTTGGCAGTGGTACCCTTGTTTGCTTTGTCTTTGCAGTCGATAACGGCCCAGCCAGGCTCAACCAAACGTACAACGCGCTGCACTACTACGCCAACCGCAACGCGACGAACGAAGACACGACAAACCAACGCATTGCCGCGTACCTAGCCGCTACTGCCAGCTCTGTCGGCGCTTCGGTAAACCCCGCTGCTTATTCCGGATCTCACGCCTGTCGCCGACAGTTGGGCGTGCGTAAATGGGCAACGGCCCGCGGCCACCCCGTGCTCTTGCGTCTAGCGCCGTTCGCCGCCGTCGCCGCCGCCGACGTGCTCAACCTCGCCGTCATGCGCCAGTCCGAGTTCCTTCGCGGTGCGCCTGTCCTACTTTCGCGGCCTTCCGACCGCGCGTAGGCGTCAACGTCTACAACGAGGACGGCGACTGGGTTGGCGTAAGCAAGCGCTGCGGGGCGTTCGCCGTTGCCTCGTGCATCGGCGGGCGCATCTTCGCCGCGGCGCCAATCCTCATCCTGCCGCCGCTGCTCATGCGGCAGCTCACGACCAAGACGACATTCTGGGCGGCGCGGCCGCAGCTGCGCGTGCCCACGACGCTCGCAATGGTTGCCGTCGCCATCCAGTGCTCCGTGCCGCTCACGTTTGGCCTCTTCCGGCAGTCTGCTCAGGCTAGCGTCGAGCACATCGAGCCCGAGTTTAGGGCTTTGCGTCGTACCAACGGCGATCGCGTCCGCGTCGTCACCTACAACAAGGGCCTGTAGACGCCGTACGGCCACGGAAGGAGCTAAGAAACAAGCGCAGTTTTTCTGCATGAGAGCGCGTTATGGGTGCTGGCAACGCGGCTATTTGCGGGCGATGATGAGGTAGACCTCGAGGCCGATGGGCATGCCCTTAGTTTCCAGCCACTCGGTCGAGAGCCGTGTCATGACTTCGTGGCGCTTGGCCTGCACACTGGCGTCGGCGTCGGCCGGCAGCGGGTACATGCGCTCGTGGTAGTCGGCGTTGCTCTTTCCGCTCCACTTTTCTGCGACGCAAAGCAGCGGCCAGGACACGACGCTCTGGAACCCAATGCTGCGCATCGTTTCCTTGAGCTGGGCGAGATTGCGCCCGAGCTTAAAGTTGCCGTGCTCGGCGCCGCGGTTGCCGATCTGGAGCTCCTTTTCCATGGCTGCAGGGATCGTGAAGAGACCACTGTGCTCGGGATTGCCCCAGATGACAAACCCGGCGAGACCGCCGGGCAGCAACACACGCACCGCTTCCTTGAGCATAGCGTCCGGGTTTGGCGTCAGCTGGAGCACAAGGCTTGCGATGTACCGGTCGAACGACGCATCAGCGATGCCCTGCAAGTCTTGCGCTACGGAGAGGGCCTTGAGGTGTTGAAATCTGGAACTGTACCGTTGGCCAACGCCACATCGACACGGACCGTGTCCTGGAACGGCGACACGCGGGTTTCGAGACGCTGTAGCATCTCGGGTGCAAGGTCCGTCGTGAGAAGGCGGGCAGTCTTTTTCAGACGTGAGAGGATGTCCATCGTGCCAATGCCGGCGCCGGCGCCGATCTCAAGGACACTCGTCGCGGAGTCCAGCTCCATGTGCGAGTGCAGCTGCGACGAGCCCTGGATGGTGAAGAGCGTATTGGCCGTTGCTGTGTAAGTCTCAGCGAAGTTGTTCCAGAAGTTCTGGACCTGGCGCACCGAGTCGTCGAGCGGCAAGGACATGGCGTTGACAGATTTCGGCAAAAAGATAAGTCGCCACAAAATGCACCAAGTTCAAGTCTCCCAAACCTGATATTCGCATTGACTTCGATGCGTCTGCGCGATCGAACATCGCTCGACTTCCGCTCCAGATTGGGCTGCATTGCACCGCCATGCATTCGTCAAGAGACACCCAAATGGTCTTGGTCGCTGCGCCTCCCGTGGCCTCGGTCGTGCTCGCCGATGCTCGTAAACCCCAATGCTGTCCATCTTCGTTTACCTTTCGCCGACCTTCGAGCAATGGCATATGTTGATCCGGGGTAGATAGAGGACAGTAGCAGGTAACGAACGGGTGGGCGTCGACGGCCACCGCAGCCGGATGGGCATCCCGACAGCTCCATGCGACGAAATGTCGTTCATCGCCGAGTGCACGGCGCGCCAAAAGCATCGCCGACTAAGCGAACTACAAGTACTCGAAACTCGCCGACGCCGACTTTGCTGGCGCAGTAGTGCGATCGTGCGGCTGGACTAGGCCACGTACGGCTGTCTAGTAGCGCCTCCTTTTGGCAGGGACTCGATGTTTCAGACACTCAAAGATCTCTCGTTCTCGCGCTGCTTACGAATGCAGGCGTCGTGCACGTCATGGAAGAGTACCCGCTAAACTCGTGGTTGCATCGCTGTCGCTTCATCCTCTCCAACCCCTACAAGCGTTGGTGTCCGCTGCTGCAGCCCTTGCGTGATGCTCGGCGCGGCCTCGTTTCATTCACCGCATGAGACCCGAGGCAACTCGAATTTGCACAATAAGAAATGACGCGTTGCCGTCATGGCGTGGAGGGCGCAGCGGATTGGTTCTTATCTGACCAATCACAAGGCGCGGTTGGCAGTTGGACCATTCAGATCAGACGACGATGACGAAGAGCCCCGCGAGCGCCGCGACACCACTCGTGTCGACTCGAACGGCCAAGGACGAGCTGCACCACCTCCTAGCGCTGGCCGCACCTCTGGTACACTCCTCCCTGCCTTCTTAGCTGTATCCATTGCAGATTGTGTCCCAAGTGCTCGAGTACCTGCCCAATGTCGTCAATGGCATGCTCACGGGCCACCTTCGTACACCATCAAATCCTTCGCGCCGCTCCTGACGTGACATCTAGCAACAAGCGATGCGGCCGAATCGAGGCTTTTGCTGTCGGCGAACGGCCTCAGCGGCCTTTACTTCACCGTGTTCATCTACAGTGCGGCAATCGGGGTCGGCACGGCTCTCGACGGGCTGTGCGCCCAAGCATACGGCAAAGGCGCGATCGACGAAATCGGTGTGCTGCTACAAACGGCTGTGATAGCTTCTGCGGCGCTGATGCTGCCTCTCGTCCTTCTTTGCATCTACTCTAGCCGCGTTCTCTTGCTCCTTGGCCAGCCCCTCGACGTTGGCACTTCGATCCCGATCCGTGAACTATTATGAACCCACGTAGGTCGCCCTTGCGACGCAAAGCTACACGAGCCTCATGTCCGTGGCAATTCCATTCGTGTTTGCCTACGAGATCCTCAAGCGTGTGTTGCAAGGCCAGAACGCCGTGGTGCCCATCGCCGTCGCCTTCGTCACCGCTAATGCTGTCAACCTCGCCGTCTCGTACATGATTCTATACCACTCGTCCATGGTACGCTCACCTGCGACTGCGCAGAGCTCATGCGCGCAGGGCTACACAGGGTGCGCCGTAGCTTTTCCCTGCCTTTACGCTGCCGGCGCCGTACTCTTGTACCCCAAGGAACGCTTGCCCCCGATGAGGTCTCGGCTCACATACACCAGGTGGCGGCGCTGGACCATTTGCACGAGAGCAGCTGGTGCTGGGCTTCGGCCTGGAAGCGCATGCATATCTTTCTCCCGCGCAGGTACATCGAGTGGTCGACGTGACCTTACACCCGCAGCTTCCACGGCTGGGCCATGTTCGTCTTCGAGCTGGCGGGCGTCTCGGTGTCTTCGTTTCTCGCCGGTAGCCTTCCCAATGCCACCGTCGCCATCACTGCCACGTCCATATACATGGGCTTCCGCATGATTTTCTCCATGGTGTACCTCGGCCTCGGGATTGCTGTGTACGTTTGCATGTGGGTGCGCGTGTGCTAACACAAGTACGTAGCTCGATCCGTGTCGGCAACGCCCTCGGAGCGCACCGCCCCGACCTCGCGAGGACGGCGGCATCCCAGACCCTCGCCATGAGTGTTGGCTGGGCGGTGGTGTCGGGTGCGGCCATGGTGCTCCTTGGCGCTCGATACGCTGAAGGCTACACCCGCGACCCGGAGGTGCTCAGGTAGGGAGTGCCTCGCACCTGGCGCCACAGCCTGCGTAGCCTTGTGTACCGGCTGTTGTGGGCCACAGCGCCGCTTCAAGTGACAATGGCTATCTGGGGTGTCGTCCAGGGTGTGTTCCGAGGCAGTGGTACGGACAGCACACAGACGCAAACGGTTTGCGGATGGGATGCTAGGCACACCGCACGAAGGCGCCGTGCTGAACTTGATCGGGTTCTTCGGCATCGGATTGCCTTTCAGCTACGCGCTAGCGTTTCCAGGGGGTCTGGGTCTCCTCGGGCTCTGGCTCGGCGTCTACTCGGGCTTTGGCATCTGCGCGATGTACGGGCTCTACTGGCTGGCCACCGTCGACTGGAATTCCCTGGTCGCTACCGTTGACAACACACTTGGCGTCTGAGCCTGCTATTGCGCTTCAACACCACTGGCCTATGGTCATTAAGCACCTTGTTTAAGCATGCTCGTGTGGCGTTTGCACTCGCTGTGCCCCCTGTCGCCGTCGAACCGAACGCACGAGTCGCAGCGGAGGTTTTGGAGCACTTCCGTTGGAGCAACGCTCAAGGGCCAATCTTGGTGCCGCCTGTTGGTGATAAACCTGGGTTTGGCAGGATGCAAAAGGCGCACGGAAAGGGCGGTTGGGCGCCTGTCTGTCGTGCATAGTGCCCAAATGATGCTCAGTGTCATGTCGCGGCATCGTTGTGGTCGAAGGTTGCATCGGTTTCAAGCCTTCATAATGTCAGCCTCCGCGCTGAAGCCAAGGCGACTCCTTGAGATCCGACGCATTGCCGCTTGTTGCGCTAGACGTCCACAGCAATCTGCGTCAGACGCACGCACCATATGCTGAGGTAACATGTGCAGACGGGCTGTCACGTTCTGGTCATGCATGCGGTCATTCACCGATCCTCCCCAGCGATGGCGGACGAAGCTGCCCCGCTCCTCGATCGTGCGCCCAACGAGCTGCGCGTAGTTCTGGAGCTTTCGGGGCCGCTCGTACGTGCTACTTGCTAGTCGGGGCCCTCATGGTCACCGGTGTAGATAGCGATTCAGCTTCTCGAAGTCGTTCCAAGCTCGGTCAACGGCATGCTCACGGGCCACTTGGGTACGCCTCGCCTTGGGCATCGGTATCGACGGTTCCTTCGTAGCAACAGGAGACGCCGAGTCGCGCCTGTTCCTCGCCGCCATCGGCCTCGGCGGTCTCTTTTTCACGGTTTTCGTCTACAGCGTTGCCATCGGCGTCAGCGCCTCGATGGATGCGCTCTGCTCGCAAGCGTTCGGCAAGGGTGCCATCCGCGACATGGGCTACATCTTCCAGACGGGTGTCCTCTGCGCCGCGCTGCTCTACCTGCCGCTCTCGCTGCTGTGTTTCTTCTCGGCGGACATCCTCGTCGGCCTTGGTCAATCCCTTGAGGTGCCACAAGCCATGCCTGCAGACATGCTGACGGCGCCGCGGCTCTAGATCGCTCAAGCCGCCCAGCACCTGACCCGCATCATGATTGTGGGCATCCCTTTCGTCTTTGGCTACGAGTTCCTCAAGCGCGTCCTGCAAGGCCAGACCATTCTGTACCCGATCCTCGCGGCAATTGCGGTCGGCAACGTTGTTAACGCCGCCGCCTCGTATGCTCTCATGTACCACACGCCCCTGGTATGCGCCGCACACATTGGCAGTCTGACCTGCTAGCGCTAGGGATACACTGGGTCGGCGCTTTCAGCGGCTTTTCTCAATGCCGCTGGCTGTGGAGTGATGCTCAACAAGGTACCAAGGGAGCGCTGCGGGAACGTCCTAATGAAGAGTAGGTGCGCCGTCTTGAGCCCTGGAGTTCTGGCTTTGAGTGGAGCCTCGCTGAAGCCCTCAAGCGGCTACCCCACTTCGCTTACCTCAGGTGCGTCGTTGCGACTATGGATGGCACCAAGGCGACGGTAGCGCCAACGGAGTTGGTATGGTGCTCTTTGAGCTCATTGGCATGGCTATTCCGTCGTTTATTGCGGGGCGGCTGCCGGCCCCCGCCGTCGCCATGAGCGCCAACACCATCTACATGGCCTTCCGATACCTCTTCACGATGGTCTACCTCGGCATAAGCTTCGCAGCGTACACTGTCTTCCTGATGCGCCGTTTTACGAGGTGCTGTTTAGCGGTATCCGCGTCGGAAATGCCCTCGGCAGGGGTGACGCC
This sequence comes from Achlya hypogyna, assembly GCA_002081595.1. Classification (NCBI taxonomy): domain Eukaryota; phylum Oomycota; class Saprolegniomycetes; order Saprolegniales; family Achlyaceae; genus Achlya; species Achlya hypogyna. The sequence goes on from JNBR01000024.1 coordinate 20,413, forward strand.
GATTCCGCCCAACAAGCCGCGTGGTACAGCCTCAAGCTCTCGGTGGCGTGGGCAGCGATTGCCACAGTCGCCATGGTCGCCTTTGGCCCGCTCTATGCTCGCGGCTACACGACTGACGAGGCCATCTTGAGGTGCGACTGCTATCAACGCTTTTGGCGATGCGGTGTGGCTTTTAGTGTCGCCAACGACCTGTTCTGGTACACTGGGCCCGCCCAGATCGCGATTGGGGTGTGGGCTACGGCGCAAGGCATCTTTCGCGGCATTGGTACGAAGCATTAAGAGTGACCAGCCCCCCATGCGTCTGTAGGCCACCCACACCAAGGAGCCGTGGCTAACTTTGTCGGTTTTCTGCTTGTGGGCGTGCCGCTGGGGTACCACCTCGGCTTTGGCCAGGGCTGGGGCATTGTGGGCCTCTGGGCCGGCACCTACGCTGGCTTTTCCCTCTGCGCCTTCTACGGGCTCTACTGGCTCTACGTGGCGGACTGGAACTCCATGGTCAAGGAGGTGGAAACCACTTTCGAGCTGTCGCCTCCGGCCAAGGATCTGCTCGCCTAAAGATTCAACTCGATGAAGAGCGTGTTGCTTCGAAGGAAATCTTCATTTGTTTCGGCACATGCCGAACTGCATACATAGCAATGCCGAAATTAGCATTCTGTGCTGGCCAATTGCGTGCCGTTCTGGATGACACAGTTGCCGTTAACCGTGAATATGCGTTGCTTTAGGCAGGATATCCAAGGGTTGGCATCGGCATATGCCGAATATACCCGAAACAAACGCCGAAATTACCAAGTGGTGTTGGCCAATCGAGTTCGCGTGTCATTCGGGATGGCATCGTTGTTGCAGGCAGGGCGGTGTCGGCGCTTGAGCTCGGCGCCGTGGTTCAAGGACGGCCTCGCCTTTACGTGCACCAAGTGCGGCAATTGCTGCTCGGGCCGCGCGGGCTCCGTGCGCTTCAACGACGATGAAGCGGCGACGATGGCCGCAAAGATGAACACTACGGTCTCGGTCTTCCTAGAGAAGTACACCCGGCGCCAGGGCCGAGGGAACCTGTCCTTTTATCAACTCAAAGAGGTCCGCAAGAACAAGGACGATGGCTTCGACTGCATCTTCCTCGACCGCAAAAAGATCCGCGGGAAGGCCACATGCAGCTTGTACGAAGCGCGGCCGACGCAATGCCGGACGTGGCCCTTTTGGCCCGAAACGCTAGAGTCCAAGGCGACCTGGAACAAAACTAAGGAGACATGCCCAGGCATTAACAAAGGCCCAAACAAGTCGGTGGACGAGGTGCAGGCCCAGATGGACGCCACTCGAGCCTGGCGGCGCAGCCTGGAGCTGCGTGCTCCACGCAAACGACCAGCACGTGCCACTGCTAGATTAGCGGACGATGAGCAGTAGAATAGTGTGCAGATATTGCAACGCTGTACATCTAATACATATCAGGTACAGTACGCACCCGAGTTCTCGACTAAAGATCTGATGCAAGTCCGGAGCCCCGTCGCCAATATACGCAGACAAATAGGAAGCCTGTGCTCCGCCATGGCACCGAACAGAATGACAGGGCATGGAGCTCGCGACAACTTGAAGCGGCAGGATGCTGACTTGGTACACAAGGCCTCACATCTCAGCTCACACCTACCGACCGATGCATCGCGCGGTCAGCGTAGTCGGTGCGCGATGTGGGCCCAGACTGCGCCGCACACGCTAGTAACCCGCCCGTGCGGCGGACGATGGTCGGCACCTGGGGGCCGGCATGTGCGGCCCGAGGCGTCGGCAATGCTCGAACAGGATCGAGTATAAAATGCGGGAGGGAGCGTATCAGAAACTAGAGTTGCGGGAAGTGAGGTCAGAATCCATAGCGAAACCCAATGAGATCTTTCCGCAATAGAAATTTCCAGTCGCGATGAGCAGCGCCGAGAGCGACTTGGCGCCGACGGACTTGCTCGACCCCCACGACAAGATGGCCTCGGAAACGCGGTCCACCCGCCTCATGGTACGCCTCCCCTTGGTCCCCACGCTCACCTGGTGGTAGACGGAGCTGGCCGCGCTGTCTGCGGATCGGGACCAAGTTCTTGGGCTTGATTCCCTCCAGTACCTCAGCGCAATGGGGCGCGTTGAGCCGATCAAATTGATTGCTGAAAAGCCACCTGCCGATGCCCCGTCTTCAGGGAAAGGAGGCGACCGCGCCGCGGCGGATGCCGCTCGCCGTCAGCGGGTTGAAGAACTGACTCGGTTCTTCATGGAGGCCAAGTCGGACATTGAGTTTGCACTCAGTGGTGGCCTTGGACGTCGAGAACGCACGCGACAGGAGCTTGCGGACTCGGATGCCAAGTCGGATGAGGAGAAGAGCGACGCGTCCATGCAAGAGGTCACGGATGACGCTAAATCCGTTGACGACGTCCCACCGCCGCCCCCGATGGCCACTGCAATGTCGCCAGAGCGTGTCCATTTCAAGTTGCTTTCCGAGCCGATCGACGCGCGGGTCTTCCATCCGCTCCTCCTCCTCATTCGGGACTCGGACCCGCTGCTCTACGGCACCATCCTCTGTCACCCGTTGGTTGCCGCGCACGACCCCAAGCGCGAGAAGCAGCTCAAGTCGCAGGTAGTTGCCTCCAAGTCGAAGAAAAAGAAACACAAGAGCGACATCCCCACCATGTACCAGCCTGACTTCACCGCGCCACCCCTGAGCGACGATGAGAGCACGCTTCACGCCGCTCGCTTCGTCGCGCGAGCACTGGCCGATGGCTCGATCCCTGCGCTGCTTCTGGCCGCGCAAGTCGTGCTCTCATACGATCTCGGCCGGCAGTACCCGCTCGCGTCGCACCTTAGGACTCTATGTGGCGAGGCCCCACCTGGCGAGCCGGCCCCTGTACCTGCGCCCAAGAAGCCGCTCGCGCCCGGCTCCGATGTCGTTCTCGACACGGCCGATTTCATGAGCAGCGTCATGGAGCTTGAAGGCGCAATGGGACCTCTGGCCGCGCTGCGGTCGCGCCTCGGCCGGCTGGACGACAGCTTGGACGAAGACATGGACGCCGTGAGCAGCAGCAGCAGCCAGCTGCCACTGGAAGAGGCCGTCGACGAGGAGGCGCTCATGGCCCGAGCGATCGCGCTCTCCCTCTCGCCTGAAATGCAGCTCAAGGACGCCGAAGCCATGGAGGCCAAGGTGGACGAGGCAAATCTCGTGCTCGACTCCAGGGCCGCTCCTGAGCCCTTTTCCCCGGCGGAAATCACAGCGTACGCGACGTTTGCTCTTGGCGACGGCACCGTCGCAGGCAGCGTCGTGCTGCAGTACCTCTGGCGGGGCATCCACGCCACGTGCCGCGAGTACGTTTCTCTTGCGGAGACCAAGCATGCAGTGGCAGCGACGACCCCAATCGTGCCTAACCCGCTCGCGTTTTTGTTGCTGCAGTCGCTTTTGGCGCGCGTCCGCGGAGGCGTCGACGCCGTCGACCGCGAAGGCCTCGTTAGTGTTACGGGCGCGCTCGTGCTGCTGCATGCGCTCGACGCCTACCTCTTTCACGTGCACGTGATGGGCATCGCGCCGGCGTCTGTGGGTCTCGGTCAGTCACCAGCCCACGCCAACCCACTGCCGCTCGCGCTCAAAACTGTCGTGCTGCACTACCTCGCGGGCGACGACGACGGCGGTCTCTTGTCACTCGACCCTACAGTCTTCGAGGACGCAAGTGCGCCTTTGCGCGGAGCCATTTTGCGCCTCCGCGCCTGTCTGCCGGCACAAGCGCGTGTTACATGGGCCCGCGGCATCGCGCACTTCTACCCGCAGCACGTGGAGCGCCACGCACTACTGCAAGCGCTGCTGGCTTCGCCTGGGGTGTCGCTCGTACAGCTCGACCTGCTCTGCACCCGGCTGGCGCTACCAGACCTCGCGCGCGGCTTCGTGCCTGCGCTGCTCGAGGACTCGGACGCCGGTGCACGCACACTACTCGACGACGCGGTGCTCGCGACCGCAAAGCTGTGCCTCTGGCCACCGTCGCTCGTGCGCGACTCGCTCGAGGCGCACACCTGCCACGTGGCCGCCGTTGTGGAGCTCCTCCAGGCAGCGGCACCCGCGCTCGTCGACGCCAACGCGGCCACAGACCTCTCGGTGGACGCGGTCGTCGCGCTCTACGAGCAGGCGTATGACGGTCAGGCCGAGGCGCTAAAGAACACGTGGGCCCACGTACTACCGACGATGCAACGCCTCTCGGAGTGCGTGGATGCGCGAGCGCCGGCGCCGTTTGTGGCGTTGCCGACGCCGTCTTTTGCACAGACGGCCGCGCCACCGCTCGGACCGGCGGTCACCCCGCGGCTGCAGCTGCTGCGAGCGCTGCAGGACGGGTTGCTGGCATCACTGCATGGGTCGATGGGCAGCGACGAGCCGGCGCACCTCGAATTCGATGGTGCACGCTGCGCCGACACGCTGACACTCGTGGACGGCCAGGCAAGCGCCAAGCAACACACGGCCAAGCAGTGGGGAATGGTGCTCTCGACGTACGGCTGCGCACCCAATACTGGCGTGCACGAATGGGCCGTGCGCCTCGATCGCTGCGAGAAGGGTCATGTCTTCCTCGGCGTTAGCACGCGCGAGGCGTCGGTCGCCACATACGTGGGCGGCGACCGCCACGGCTGGGGGCTTATCGGCACGCGCGCGCTGTGGCACAACCGCTCGAAGGTGCGCGGCGACTATGGCGACGGCTTCAGCACGGGCAGCGTCGTGCGCATCCGCCTAAACACCGACACGGGCGCGCTGAGCTTTGGCCTCCTCGACGACGACTCAGACTGGGGCGTCGCTTTCGACGGCCTCACGCAACACGGCACGCTCTACCCGGCTATCGGCCTGTACCAGCGCGATGACCAAGTGACCCTGGTGTCGGCGGCGGGCGCGGCCTCGACGTCCCTCGGCACCGCAACCCACATCGTGACGCCGTTGTACCAGGAGGTGGTGTTGCACACATTCTTTCAGTACGTGGCAACGCTGGCACGGGCGCCGGAAGCGCTGCTCGTGGCGCTGGGCCTGCCGCTCTTTAGTTCGCTCGGGCTGCTCGCACGGCAGGCGACGCACCCGCTCGCCACGATGTTCGCGCTGCACCTGTTGCCAATGCTGCTGGACGTCGCCCAGCGCCTCGACGACCACAGCGACCCGGACGACGGCCCGGCGCGGGCACCGCCGCTGCAACTCGCCATCGGAGGCAAGTGGGAGCTTAAGAGCATGGCCGCAGGCACTATCCCCGCGCAGCAGTACGTGCTCGACCTGCAGCAGACTGCAGACGGCGCGCTCCACGGGCGCAGTGCATCGGCGTCGGTTGCAGTCGAAGGCGTCACCAAGGGCACCCGCGTGGCGTTTGTCGAGACTTGGACTCAAGGAGGCACGTGCCTCGTGCAAGGCCGCCTCCGCATCGACGGTCGTGCGTTCGTCGGTACATACGAGGACACGAAAAGCCACACAATCGGCAGCATCTCGGGCACAGCACTGTCGGCGGCTAGTGACTCGGAGCCGGAGCTGCCACTCGTGCTTCAAATTGTAGTCGGGACGCTCATCGGCGCGTACAACACAGTGCTGCTCACTGCCGATCCAGACGCCAGCGGGTACCCGACGCTGGCCGATACTGGCGATGCGATGGACGACAGCAGTACCGAAGCGTCGTCGTCGCCACTCTCGCCGGAGGCGCCGTCGGAGGAGTACGAGGAGTGGGTGCAGAGCCCGCTCTTCAGCGGCGGCCTCCCGGCGTTGCTGCCGCAGGTGGCGCTTCTCGCGCAGCGCTTCTCGGTGCCGGCGTCGCGCTGGGCGACGGCCGTCGCGCCGCCTCTCACCGCCCTGCCCATCGACCCACCGGCCTTTCTCGCCGAGCTCATCGCGGGCCGCAACGACCTTGACACGCACATCACCAAGCACGCGGGCGAGTCGCCGTTCTTGCGGCTCGGTGGCGACGCCATGAAGGCTGCGCGCCGTCTCGTGTGCGCGTGCATGCTCTGGCACACGGGCATCGCGCCGGTCGCGGACGCCGAGAGCCGCCCGCCCGAGACCGTGCTGCACATCTGGCGCGCGGCGCAGCGCGTGGTCGAATGGAGCGTGCGCATGAAGCAACTGCACGCGCACAGCTACGCTGACATGGCTACGTACCTCGCGCGACGGGCGCGTTTCTTGCTGCAGTTGCCGAACTCGCTCGCGTCGGCGTGCGCGTCGTCCGAGCGCGTCTTCTCGGAGACGCTCATGCATGTGTCGCGCTTTTTGCAGGCCACGGGGCTCCACCTTGGCAAGCTCAACCAAGTGCTGCTGCGCAACGCTGGCCGCGCGTACTTCCGCGCGATGGGCCTCGCCTCAATGCGCTTTGTGCTCGAGCTCGGGTTGCAGCAGTCGTCGCCCGCGCTCGGCCACGTGCTGCAGTGGCTGCACGTGGACCCGCTTGCAGACAAGTCGGCGGCCCTGCAAAAGGCGCGGCTGCACCACTACGACCACGGCATTCACGGCTGTGGGCGCGAACTGCTCGGGCGGGTCAAGGACGCGTGGGAAGCGTTGTACGCACACCTGGCGTCGACGCTGTCACGGGCGACGTGGGCCAAGGACGCCGACTTGCAGCTCGTGGTGCTGCAGGCGTGGGGCGTGCTCATCACGCCGGATGACCACGCCTTCGTGTCGCGGGTCGGCATCTTCCGCATCCTGCAGACGGTGCTGGACGAGGCGCGCTCAAGCGCCGTTGTGCCCAAGCCCATTGTGCAGGCGGCGCTCAAGGTCGTGCACTTGCTTGCGGCGCAAGTGGCCACGGGCAGCCTCGCGGAAGAGACGTCGGTCGCCGCCGTCATTCCGCTCGCGCGCAAACCGTCGGGCCCGGAAACCCTGGGCAAGTCGGTGTTCGAAATGCTCTATACAGAGCTTCGCAACGCGCAAGACGGCGGCGCCTCCAAAGAGGCCCAGCAGTACGGCCTGCAGATCTGCGGCCTCCTCCACAGCGTGAGCACTGCGCCGCTCTGCCGACAGCACCTGTCGTCGCCCAAGTGGCTCCGCCTTCTCCTGCGCCTTGTAGAGACAGGCTCGTCGGGCATCCAGCAGCGTGTTCTGCAGCTGCTGCGCCGATTGCTGCCATTCATCCACCCCCGCCGCTGCGCGCAGTGGGCCGAGCTGGACGCCGACGCCGACGACGACGTGCTAATGCTCGAGGACGCGGCCCCGGGCCACGTCGCTACGCCCGCCAGCCTCGTCGTCTTCTTTCTCTCGGTGCTCGCATCGTCACTGCCCGCAAGCTACGCGCAGCACCAGTTGGCGCAGCTCGCGGCGCCCGCAGCGCCTGCACGTCTCTCACCGGGCTCGTCCCACGGCCTCGTCGGCGAAGTCGTGCACCTGCTGCGCTCGCTGTTTGTGGCCGACGGGTGGCAGACCGTGCTTCATGATGTGCTCATGGACGCGCTCGCCAAGCAGCAAGCAACTTTTGCGCCGACGACCGACGCCGCCGAAACACTACTGGCGCGATGGACGGCGTGGTACGGCGACCAAATGCTCGCGTGCGCAGCGCTGTGTGTTCTTGGCGGCCACATTGAAGGACTGCGCGTTGGCCAAGCCGTCAAGCTGACGCCCCGGCCGACGTCCTCGGACGCCGTGTTCAAGGGCGCTAAGGGCGTGCTCGTGAGCCTCGATCTCGACAAGTCGGCGGCAGAAATCCTTATCCACAAGGGCAACGAGTGGGCCGGCGGTAGCACGTCAGCGAATCGCCCGATACGCGTCGCTCTCGAAGATATTGCGCCCTGTCCCGAGGTCGAGTGGCCCGCGATGGACCCTGCGCTCGTCGAGCGCCTCGTCGTGCACCACACACCACAGTTCCTCCGCGCCGTGCTTGCCATCGCCCCCGACGAGGCTCCGGCGCCGTGCGCCGATGCACCAACGCTCGAGGCTGTGCTGCCAGTCGTGGCCGAAGAGCAGCGCATGCTGCAGGCGCTAGTGGGCTTACACGGCCTCCGCGCCATGGGTCCCTGGCTCTCGCAGCCCGCGAGTCCGGTGTGGCTGCAGCCGTCGCTACCGCTGCTGTGCCAAGTGGCCACGCTGCCCACGGCCACAAGCGGCCTCGCCGACCTCGGACTGCTTGAAGAGCAATGGCTGCAGCTCCATCGCAAGTGGCTCGACGAGCACCAGAAAAAGTTCCCCAAGGACGCACCTGACGCCGACGCAGCCCCCGCAGCGGCTGCGGCTGTGGCGCCGCCGTCCGCCATGTGCCTTCAGATGATGGAGATGGGATTTCCTCGCGAGTGGTGCGAGGTGGCGCTTGCCAAGTGCGCTTTTCAGGTGGAGGTCGCGATCAACTTTTGCTTTGAGCACTCGGGTGATATGGACCGGCTCGTACAACAAGCAACACAAAAGGCCAAAGCACCCGTGGCGAAGAAGGAGAAGACCGAACCGACGGTGCCACCAATGCTCCTGGAGCAACTCAGTGAAATGGGTTTTCCCGTCAACTGGTGCAAGAAGGCGCTTCTGGCCAACCGCAACAATGTCGACGCCGCGCTCACGTGGATTCTGTCGAACGGCGAGGCCCTCGAGGCAGAGGACCGCCGCGACGAAGAGAAGGAGACAGACGGTGTCGAACACGTCGAGCGAACGGTACGTTATAGCGTCCGGCCCTGCCCACGATGCGTGTAGGGACTGCGCCGTGGCCCAAACCCACTACGCCACATCAGCGGCCAAGCGTCCATAACGGACGACCTACTCGTGGAAGGCATGGCAGGCGGCGGCTTTGCGTCGGTGGGTGCGCCCGACTGCATTGTCTTCTCGGGCCGCTGGTACTACGAGGCGACGCTGCTGACGTCGGGCTGCATCCAAATCGGGTGGGCCGACTCGGCGTTCTCCGGCGCGTCGGAGCGCGGCACGGGCGTCGGCGACGGGCCACACTCGTGGGCGTACGACGGCTGGCGGCAGCAAAAGTGGCACGGCCTTAGCAGCCCGTACGGGCTCAAATGGAAGGTTGGCGACGTCATCGGCTGCGGCGTCGACTGCGACTCTGGCACCGTCTTCTTCTGCCTCAATGGCGAATACATGGGTATCGCTTTCCGTGGCATCGACGTCAGCGGCGGCCTCTTCCCTTGTGCGAGCTTCAATCGCCGCGAGCGCCTCGCCTTCAACTTTGGCGGGTTGCCCTTCCGCACCGCGCACCTAGCCACCGCCAATTTCCGCCCGGTGCTCGACACGCTGCCCGCTGACTACGCCAAAGGCGCACTCGAAGACTGCCTCGAAGAAGGCGTCGGCGAGGAGCAGTACTCGTCCGACGGCCGGTACTTTGGCAAGGACCTCAAAGCGGCTGCGTCGCTGCCCGGACGCGCCAAGCTGCTCGGCACAGCGCCGGCGTCGGCGTCGCTGCTCACAGACTGGCTGCAGCTCACGCGGCAGCTGGCCATCCTTCACGCGAGGCAGGCGCTGCTGGCCGTTTGGAGCCAGTGGCCCGCCGAGCTGGCCGTGCCCGACGTGCCGCCCGAGTGGTTTGTCACTTTTCTCCGGCTCGTGGCGCCGTATGCATCCACTGTCGCCGCCGACGACGGTGCGAGCTCGGCGCTCGACGCACTGCGGCCGCTTGCCCTGCAGCTGCTGCGCCGGCAGCCGGCACTCGTGGAGCCCATGGTCGAGAGCCTGCGCGCGCTCGTGGCCCTCGCTGGCGCGCGCAAGTATGCCAAGGTTCCCTGGGACGCGGCCAACGAGCTCGCGGTCGTAGGCGCACTCGCGCAGCTCGGCGACGCGGCGTGGACGGACGCCGAGGTCCTGCTGCACCCAAACGTTTACCTCGCCGAGTGGCTCACGGGCTTGCTACGGGAGGCGGGCCCGCCAGCCGCGCACGACGCGCTGCTGGAAGCGTGGCTCAGTGTACTTAAGTCGCCGAGCCTGTGCCTCAAGGACAAGGCAGCGCAGCTGCTGGCTCGCTTTGTGCCCGAGATGCCCGTCGACGGCCTCGCGCGCTTTCCGTTCGCGCGCCTAGTGGCGTTGTGTGCGCAGCGCCTCCAGAAGGAATACGTGCACTTCCCCATCTGCTCCAAGTATCTGCAGCATCTGCTGGAGCTCACGGCGACATTGTACATCGCGCACGGTGAGCAACTGCCGTCGCCCGACGCGGTTCTTGCGCAGCGGGTGCTTGCGGCCCAGACCGCCTACGAGACGCTGCTGCCTCTTGAGCCCGCGGATGCTCCGCCCGACGAGAAGCCCGATGACGCAATGGGCGAACACGACGACGACGGCGCGACGCCGCCACCGCCGCCTCCCGTGGACCTCGTGGCCATCGCGCAGATGAACGCTGAGGACAAGGGCGGGCCGCCCACGGACGCGCCGGTGGCGAAGCCGCGGCCGGTCGTGCCGTCGTTTCCGATGCGCCTCGTGGACGCGGCGCTGCTGACGCCGGCGCAGCAGACGCACTTGGAGGCCGCGTTCCTGGGTTTTAAGGCACCGCCATCGCTTGAGTGGCCATACGGTTTCGACCTTGGTGTCGTGTCGGACGACGCCAACGCCCGTCTCTGGACGGGCACCGCCACGCAGCTTAAGGTCGAGCGCGCCGTAGACGAGGCAGCTGCAGCCACCCGCGAGGTGCCGCCTCTTGGCGTAGGCTGCAAGGTGAAGCGTGGGCCACACTGGAAGTGGCGCGACCAAGACGGCGGCGACGGCGCCATCGGTACGGTCGAGGGCATCAGTCCTTGGAGCGGCGTCGAGGGCGAGGGCATGAGCGTACGCTGGCCCAACGACGCGCTCTACACGTACCGCTGGGGCGCCGACGGTAACTACGACTTGTACCACGTCGAGGTCGACGAGCACAACAACATCGTGCATACCTACCCGACGCCTGCGGCCACGGAGAAGGCGGGCCGCCCGTCCGCCGGCGACCTGCTTGCCAACCCCTTCGGCATAGACCTGCATTTTGGCCTCGTGCTGCGCGTGTGGCCAGTGCCGGCGGCACCAGGCCGCGTGGAAGGCATCGTCGAGTGGCCCGACCACCAGGCAGTCATCGCCGTTGCGGGCACCTTTGCCGACGATGCACTACAACTGCAAGAGGTGGCGATGCTTCAAGGTACATGTCCGCGCGCGATGGTGGTGGCTAACGGGACTGGCGTAGGGGACATGGACATGGGCTGGGGCCTGCGCTTCGGCTGCGAGCGCTGGCTGCCTGGTACGAAGTACTCGCTGGTGGTCGACGCGCAGACGTGCTGGGGCGACGCCGTGCACCACGCATGGCACGACCAGGGATGGCAGATCGTCAAGAGCCAGCTGCGACTACAGTCAGAGCTTCTCTTCTCGCTTGACCCACACGCGGCCAACCCCGCGCTACAGGTGGCCACCGATGGCCAGAGTGTGCAATGCCTCAGCGGCGATTCCCGTAACCTCGTGCTGGGCACTGTGGGCTTCAGCGCCGGCGTACACTACTGGGAGGTGCGCGTCGACCAGGCGGAGTTCGGCTCGGTCTTCCTCGGCGTATGTGAGAAGCAAACCAAGGGCGCCACTGTCGTCAACCTCAACCGTTGGCAGGGCTGGGGCTTTGTAAACTTCCGCGCCACGTACCACAACTCAACGGAACGCATCTATGGCGACCATTTCAACGCCGGCGACACGATTGGTGTCTGCCTTAACATGGAGTCGGGTACGTTCACCGCCGACACCCGCCCTCATTGCCTGGCGCAGGCAAGTTGTCCTTTTTCATGGACGGCATCAAGTACGGCGAACACATCGTCACGGACCTCGGCACGGCCTTCGAGGGTCTCAAGAGCGACAATCAGAGCCCTAAGACGCTCTACCCGTGCGTCGGTCTTCGCAAGGCCGGCGACAAGGTGACGCTCAACGGCAAGTGGCTTAGCACGCCCGGCGTGCCGCCCGCGCTCGTGTGTCGTGCTGCCATGGCCCTGTCGGCGCTGGCCCACCGCTTCGTGCAGCCGCCGCCCGTGACGCTGCCCGAGCGCTTTGTACTCGCCGGCTGGCGGCAGTACCAGCGCTGGCTCTCACGTCACACGCGGCGCGTACTTGCGCGGGGCCGCCTCGCCGTCGACCTCAACACCGCTGTCGCCAGTTGCCAGCGCGTGTGTGAGGCGGCCGAGGCGCCAATCGCGTTTGTCGCTGGCGACCGCGTGCGCATCCTATCCAAGGGTGGCCGCGCGCTCGATGCGCCGGAAGAAGCCGTCGTGCTCGGTAGGCCGCGGGGCTGTCGTCTGCCTGCTCACTCGCCGTCGCGTAGGCGTCCATCGAGGCCGACTGTGGTACCGCGTCGAGACACAGGGCAACGAGGGCAGCGAAGAAGGCCGGTCGTACGCGTGGTACTGGGCGGCGGCCGAGTTGCCCGAGCTCATTCTCGTCAAGCGCGACGGCGCCGACGTCGGCAACGGCGCCCTTCCGCCGCCAAAGCCGTCGGCGACGCCGGAGCTCGCGCCCGAGGAGGCGCAGGCGTTGGCATCGCTGCCCGCCTTTCACGCGCTTGCACTGGCGCCGCTGCACTCGGCGGCTACCGACGCGCACCTCATCGAGCAGCTCAACGGCTTGTGCGCGCAGCATGGCGTCGACATGGCCAACCTCGTGTGGACGCACGTCCAGGGCGTGGGACTGCCAGAGTCCGGCATTGCGCCGGTGGCCGTGCGCGCGCGGTTGGCGCTGCTGCTGGCGCTGCAGCAGCTGGTGCTTCAGGCGACGCCGCTAGTGTGCCTCGACGACGACTCGCGCACGAGTCGGGAGCTCCTAGCGCTGCGGCGGCTTGTGGGCACCAGCACAAAGCTGAGCCTGTGGGACAGCGTGCTGCGTGCGACCACGACGCCGACGCCGCTCCCCTCCGACGAGTATGAGGACCCGCGCGAGATTCGCGTACTGCGCATCAATCGCATTCAGGCGCAGGCGTCCAAGTTGGCGCTGTGCCCGGCGCCGTCCGACCGCCTGCGCAAGTCGGTGTTTGGCCAACTCTACCGCGAGATGCGCACGTGGAGCGACTCGGGCTTCCGGCGGGCGTACATCGGCAAGGGCCACGGTGGCCAAAAGCGCGCGTTCAAAGTCAAGTTCCTCGGCGAAGGCGTCAACGACTACGGAGGACCGTACCGCGCGGTCTTTGAGCAAATCGTGGATGAGCTACAAATGGATCAAGTGGAGGTTACCAAGGGCGAGCAAGGTCTGCTGCCGCTGCTGGTGCCCTGTCCTAACCGCCGCGCCGGTACGGGCAGCAACCAGGACAAGTTTGTGCTCAACCCGAGCTGCGGCACCATCTCGGTGGCCGTCGGCCCCATCGCGCTGGAACTCCACCGCTTCCTCGGCAAGCTCATCGGCCTCGCAGTGCGCCACGGCCTTCAGATGGGCCTCGACCTCCCTGCCGTCGTGTGGCGACCGCTTGTCGGCCTCCCGCTGCACGTTGCGCACCTGCGCGAGATCGACGTCGTGGCTGCCAACCTCCTGCAGGCCGTGGCGGAAGACGACGGTGCCAGTGAGCAGCTCGTGTTCACAACGCACCTGAGCGATGGCACTGAAGTGCCGCTGGTGCCTGACGGCGACACACGGCCCGTCGACGCCGACAGCCGCGCCGAGTACGTGGCGCTGGCCACGCGCAAGCGGCTGCACGAGAGCAGCGCCCAGCTGCAAGCGCTGCGCGACGGACTCGCCGCGGTGCTGCCGATGGAAATGACGGGGCTCTTTACGGCGCGCGAGTTCGAAGTGCTCGTGTGCGGCCGACGACAGGTGGACGTGGCGCTCTTGCGGCAGTGCACCGAGTACGAGGACGTGGACCCCACAAGTGCGCACGTGCGCTTTTTCTGGGAGGTGCTCGAGGAGATGGAAAGCGAGGACCGCACGCTCTTTTTGCGCTTTGTGTGGGCCCGCAGCCGCATGCCCAACTCGGCCAAGGAGTTCCCGATGAACTTCAAGATCCAGGTACATACATCGACGCCAGGAAGGGCTGGGACTCACATACATGGTAGGCGCCCCACGACCAAGGCGCGCGGCAGACGCCTGACGCCTATCTGCCCCATGCGCAGACGTGCTTCTTCTCGCTAAGCCTCCCAGCCTACTCTACCAAAGAGATCCTACGCGCCAAACTGCTCTACGCGATCCAGAACTCGCCCAACATGGACGCTGACGTGCGGCTGCACAACGCGGAGGGCTGGGCGGATGCGTAACCTACAAATACACGTGCATGTTGCTCTGCGCCTCCGAGGCCGTCGGCGCTCGCCCGCCGCGGCGCTTCGCTTGCTTGGGACCCAAAAATAGACTGTGACCTAAAATAGGCGTATGCCTCCTTTAATGGAATCGGCATGTGCCGCGGGACGGTGGGATTGGCCATTGGGATCGGAGGGGTGGCCAATGAGCGGCAAGTGGCACAGTTGGGCAACGATGGAGGAGGACTTGGCCGTGGAGCACGTCCTGGGCAACTTCCACGACTACTACGAGTTCAACCCCGAGTCGGAACGCGTGCGCTTCCTCTCGCCCGAGGTTCGCGCTGGGCTGCGCTCCCTATTCCAGCAGCGCCCCCGCGCCAACTACCTTGACATTGGGTGCAACGAAGGTTCGAGCATGGCGATGGCAACGCGGTGGCCCATGATGCGCGTTGCGTAGGCAAGCTCACGCAGGCCATCCACAAAGCGATTGTTGGTGGGGGTGCAGCGCCGCCCGAGCCATCGACCGACCGAACTATGTTCTCGGTCGACAGCATCTGCGAGCTCAACAATGCGCTCCAAAAGCATCACGAAACACCGCTGTACGTGACAATCGAGGACGGTGGCACTGGCCACCGCAAGCACTTTGTCATGCATGTGCTCATCGGCGGCGTCTTCTTTGGCGCCGGCGACGGCGTCTCCAAGAAGGTGGCTAAGGCCAAGGCCGCCGCCGAAGCTCTCGCGCGCCTTGCGTCCCTTGCCGACACCAGCAGCCCTGACGAGCCGACGCCAGCACCAACTCCAGCACCAACGCCCTCAGTAGTGGATCTGGAAGCGCCCGTCAACTTGCACACCGTCGGTGTCGACGTCGATCCGGTTCTCATCCATCGCGCCAAGCGGCTGGTGGCCGGGGACGCCAGCGGCGCGCTGCAATTTGATGTCGCGGACATCATGGAGGGGGGGCGACTGGACGCCATCTGCAGCGCGCATCTCGATGGCGCGGCGACTTTCGACCTCGTGTCGTGCTTCAGCATCACTATGTGGATCCACTTGAACCACGGCGACGCGGGACTCGTGGCGTTCCTAGACCTGGTGGCGGCCAAGGCCACGCACTTGATCGTGGAGCCGCAACCGTGGAAGTGCTACAAAACGGCGACGCGCCGCCTCACGCGGCTGCAGCACCGCATCCCCGCGTCGTTCCGCGCCATCACTATCACGCACACCGTCGTGGACGTGATCGACGCGCACCTAAGCGATCTCTTCCCACACAAGACGCCGCTGGGCAAGACCAACTGGTCGCGCCCTGTGATGCTTTACAGCAAGGTACCGCTGCCGTCCTCACAGCTCTAGTCGTCTGGACTACTTTGTTTACGACTAACTTAAAACCGCGCTTCATGGTTCAACGTGCCTCTGCTTGTGTGTCTGCTGTGCGAATGATGCTATCGTCATGGTTGTCATGGCGCGCATTGCGCGAGGGCTGATACGATCTTGTCCACCTCTGGAGCACCGGACTTGCGTGGTCAGCTTCCTATGACGCAACCATATCAGTAGACACAAGTGCAGGCACGCGAATGGCAGTCGCAGTCGTGTACGTTATGCATGCAGGGCAACACAACTCCAGCGCCCGAGCTAAGCGTACGATTCGTTCGAGTTCGAGTCAGGGCGAGCCCGTCATCGGACCGCAACGCGGCTCTCTGTGGACAACGGACTGTGCAGCCGACATAACCATTCCCTGCAGGGCCCTCTCGAGTATGCGAATGGCGCTCGGAAGCGCGCAGCTTCGCATTCAATGGAGCGCAACGTCGTTCAAGCGCATCTTCTCGTGTGTCTGGCCCAGTTGCCAGTGTTAACTAGCTATTTTCGAGCTTTTAGTTAACAATCGTAGATTATTTAGCAATAGAAAAGTGCTCGGTATAAATTGGATCTTGTGGCAGGTTCTAGATTTCTCGCGGCAATGCGAAAGCACGCGCTGCCGACGCGCCGGAACAGTGGGCGAGTGCCTGTCACGGGTCAGCAACGTAGCGATGAACAGAGCAAGCTGCTCGCGTCTGTGGGCCTCGATCTGTTCCGGTCTGGCCTTGCCGTCGACGGCCCAGGCACCAAAGCCATCCGGGTCGAGCCCCGGCACCCTGCTGTTTCGCCCAACTTGAGTTCGATCCCCGAGGGTGGCCTCGAGGAATCGAGTCGTGCGCAAGCAGCGCAAGTGGTTGTCGTTCTGGGTGGGCCGCTCGTGCGTGCCAACCTTCCAGGACCTTGGCTCGCCCAACGCATTGAGACGGCGCTTCCCTTGTACCAGAGTATCAAGCAACAGCACGGGTCAATCTGCTACGTCGTACCTTTTGGTGGCGACGGCAGCGAGCAGAGCATTCTCGAGTGCGAAGTCACGCGCAATCAACTGATCCAACGCGGCGTCTCGCCTCATCACGTGCTCATGGATTGCACATCGGTAGGTTTGCCCTCCCCGCGGCTCCTCATGAATCACGAAGGCCAACACGATCGACAACATTCTGACGCTACTGCCAATTCTGCTGCACTTGCACGTAGCCGTTGTTCGGGTCGTCACGTCGGCTTTCCAAACGCCCCGAATGCAGCTCTACTTCGACAGTCTTCTGCACCGGGTACGAAGCGCGAGCTTCGAGATCTACTACCACCCCGTTGTCCGCGACCGCATCACGTTTCACGAGCAAAAGGCGCAGGAGGCTTCCGAGATCGCGCTGATGACGAGCACTCGCCCAGAGCTCGACCAAGCCATGCAACGCGTCCAGGCACAGTCGGCACCGGCGCAGCAGTACCTCCCGTTCCTGCATCATGTGACGCGGCCACCGCCGCCGTCGGCTGCCACCTACGACCAGCGCAACAGCTACAACATCCCGGCACCGCCACCGCCGTCGTCGTCGACAGCTTCGACATCTTTCTATGGATACGCGAAGTAGTAGAATTGTCGCTTATCGTATCCGAAGCATTTGCGGACATGGGACTGGCTTCCTGTGGAGACAGGCTGGGACGCACGTTTGCAGCGAGGTCGCGATGGCAACCAGGCCGCGCGCGCGCACCTTGCTGGGCATCGCTGCGGCATCGCACTCGCGAGGATTTGATGCTAACTACTGGCGGTGTTCGATGCCGCTACCCAGAGCCTGTTCGTTGCCCTTTAGACCTTGGCCGCCCACGGAGCCATGCTAGTCGCCGTCTCGTTGGGGTCCGTCTTCATCAGGTCATCCATCGGTGCTGGATGGAGACGCCTAGTTGCCAGAGATGGGTGGAGGAGCGATCGTAAGACGCCAGGAACAGCGCTGCGCATTGCGCCTGGGCACTGAGCTGCTTGCCGCCGTGTATAAGTGTGAAATCCAGGTCCCAGATGCCTGAGCGGTTGTCGTGCTCGTTGCCCACGTACGCCGTCGATCGATGCGCCCGCCCGGTCCCAAGGGATGCTGGGGGTAGCTTTCCTCGGTCGACTTGCTGCCAGTGTCGCTGAGCAAAGTTTGTGCTCTGCGTGTTCACAATTCATTCAACAATCTCAGCTTCTGCACAGCCGTGATCATCATGGGCAGAAACTTGCTCGTGGACGTGGCCGACGCGGGCCTCACGCACTGCTTCCTTGCGGGCCATGCCAAAGTCGCGTCTCCAACACGAAGACGGATGGAAGTGGGCGGTGGCCGTACACTGCCGTGGCGCACACTAAGCCGTCATCAACTCGAGCTGTTCCCGCTGCCTTGTGATCATCAAGACAGCGACGCGCTGCGCCACTCGCTGCGCTGACCTGGGAGTCGTGTGGTAGTCCTCGTTCGAGTCGAAGTTGGTGGAACCGCGCGAACTTCAAGTTCGCGCGTTCAGGAGCAGCGGTTGCAACCGCCGACAACCGTCGACGATCCGTTCATTCCCCAAGCCTCCGGAAGCCCCAAGCATGTCCCGCCTCGGCCGATACGAGAAGTCAAGCGATGCCGATGGCATTGAGAAACTCAGTGCCAAGCTCACGGCGGACCTGCGCAGCCACATCCGCTTCCTCGTAGGTCTTCTGCAACCCCACGCGGTGGCAACGTGAGCTAGGGCGACTACCCCATCTTGTCGGAGGAATGGAAGGAGATGGCAAACAACATGACGCGCTTTGGCGAGATCTCCGAGATGGTACCGCTGCCAACAGCATGGCCAGCAACTGAGGCCGTGTGTAGGAGCGCAAGCTGCCGAAACAAGAAAACGCAACGCTCTGGGAGTGCGAAGAGCTCGCACTGCGGTACGTTCGAGCTTTGCGGAGCCTCGCGAGACGTGCGCGACCAGATACATTCTCGAGGACGGCAAGTTGAACCTATGCCTCCGCCTCCTCGTCGACTACAAGGAGTACGAGCGCAACACCATTGGCCGTGACTTCGACGTCCGTCCTTGTCTCATTGCGCGTCTGATCGTCGTCCCAGGCGGAGGCGAAGGAGCTGCTTCTCAAGTTCGAGCGAGGCCTCGGCGTCATGCTCAAGAATGCGTGGCTCCACGTCGAAGCGCTGCAGGTGTCCTCATGAGGCGTCTTTTGTGCTAAGAAGTAGTAGACGACGGACCTCCCGCTGCTCGTCGAGTACATCGCAACCGTGCTCACCTTTTGCCATGAAGAGCCCGAGGTACGCGCTGAAGCGGGTGCAGGGGGGACGTCGTCGTCTAGTTCTTCAAGAGCAAGGACCTCGAAGACAGCCAGGAAGTCATCGTGCTCTACTACCTCCAGGGTCTCTTCAAGCGACTTGAGGACATCGGCGAGTCGCGGTGCGTCAATCACATGGCGCCGGCAGCTTCAACTCCATCCGTAGGATAATGCCGCTTGTTCAGGAGCGCCAGATCTTTGAGCTCGTGCTCTGGCACCTCCAGCACAACCACCGGTCGCTGTCGGTACGCCAGCTTTCGCGCGTTGCGGGGCTCACGGCTGCATAGCCCGAAGATACGCTCGTGGCCGCGGACGTGCTGGCGCAGATCTGCGACACCGAAGACTTCCAGACGCACCCGGTAGGCTCCTCTGCCCAGGAGTGTTGGTCACGGCTCCGGCGCAGGAGGCGTACATCACAACGGCCGAGGCTCGGCAAGACCTGCTCGTCGTTCAAGGTACCGACCGGTGACAAACGCGCGGTGCCACGGTTGCGCTAGACGAAGTGCTGGACGAGCTCGTCGGGGACCTCGACATCCGTAAGCGCCTTCGCCCGCTGCTCGACGTCGTCAAGGAGCATGGCGCCGCCCGCAAATGACGTGACCACGCACAGCACGATAACCTGCATACTATTGACCTCGTACTTTACACAGATGCTTCCGTGGGGCCCGTCGCAGCGGGCACGGGGCTACTGGAGAGCGGCACCGACATCTCCACCGAACTGGTATCGGTGGCCGGGCTCTCGTCCAACTGCTCGTGCTCCTTCGTCGGCCAAGGCCCCAACTTTCCCTCCTCGTCGTCCGTGGGACTGTCGCCCTCATCCATCGCAGCGTCCTCATCATGGGCCATCGCAGCATCCTCGTCTTGGCCCTTGGCGAGGCCGTCGTCTTGATCCTTGGCGGGGGAAGCATCTTTCGCCGGCATGCTCGCGCCATGGTGCTGCCGCACGACTGCCGGGTCGCGCACGAGACGCTGCAGCAGCCGCCGCTTGGCCGGGATGTCCGCGGCGCTGAACCACGAAGCGTCGAGGTGGTGCGGCGGCTCGTCAGGCGCGGCCGTGGCCTCGGGCGTCTTGGCCGCTGCCTTAGGCTTTTTTGCCGAGAGGAACTCGAGTGTGATGGGCGGTGGGTCGCGTAGAAAGAGCTCCACGTAGTGCAGCACGAAGACGCCGCAGTCGCAGTTGTTGGTCTGGCGCGGGATCTGCGGCCACGTCAGCGCCGATCGCCCTTCCAACCTACCGCAGGCGGCACGACCACCGGCAACACTTTGTGGCTGAAGACCACCGGCCCACGGGCAGCGCGGTGCTGGGTGTCCCACTCGAGCTGCAGATACTCGCGCAGGAACTTGGTCGTGCGCAGCGTGCGGTGGCACTTGAGCGAGTCGAGCACAAGGATGCAGACGCCGTCCGAAGCCTCCTGCGCCAAGTCCCGCGGCCGGCCACAGGCGGCGCAGGTCGCGGCAGTCGGGCGCGGCTCGTCGGGCTGCAGCAGACCGCAGACGCAGACGTCGGTTTGCAGGAAGCGCCGCAGGTTGCACACGACCGCCACGCTCCAGTGGCCACTGCGCCTGTGAGAGTCGCCACGGGAGGCGCGCGTACCTCTCGTTGATGGGCACGACGAGGTACTTGGTGGCGAAGAGGTCGCCGGCCTTGGACCAGCGCTTCACGGCCGCGTGCGCCGGGGCCAAGCCTGCTTTGCGCGCCTGCTGGAAGCGGCTGAAGAGAAACGTGCTGCACACGACGGTCGGGGGTTGCGGCTCCGGCAGTGTGTCGAGGAGGTAGCTACGCCCGCCGTGGGCCCTGTGCCAGGCGCCGCACGCACCTGAAGTAGAAGTCGAGGATGCTATCGTTGAAGAGGCGGCTTTCGTCGAGCCGCCCGATGTCGCCGTAGGTAAGGAGCACTTGGCCCTAGCCGACGGTCAAGCCCGCGGAGGTCGGCGTCGCACCTTGGAGCGCCGCTTCTCGTAAGTTGCACACGGCACGTCGTGAACGTACTGGAGGCTTGCGCGGTTAAAGTGACCGACCATGTGTTCGCCCAAGCGCACGGAGAACACGCAGTCGCGGCCTGGCGGATGAGCTATGTCGACGATGGCGCCAACACCAAAGGGCGTGCGGACGGCCGAGTGCCGGGTGAGCAGGCTCAGCTCCGGTGGCGGTGGCGGCGCCGGTGAAGGCTGCACGTGCGCTTCGTCGTCTGACGAGTCGGAGAGCTCGATCGGGTTATCCATGGACGTGGCGGGCAGCGCAGGCGGCTTGGCCTTCGTGGGGACGGCTGGATTGGGCCGCTTGGCGACGCGAGGCGCACTAGGTGGTGCCGGCCGCTTGAGCGGCATCGAGAGCCGCGTGGAGCGGGCGAGCAGGTGCGGCCGCTGCACCAACTGGCTGTTGTCGTCTTGCTCGATGGATAGGCGGACGACCTGCGGGGCCGTGAGGCGACCTGGGGTCAGCGGCTGTGTACCATCGGGTACGTCTGTGGATCTTGCATGGTCGCAATGGTCTAGGCAGTGAGCGGTCGTGCGGGCGCCTTAGGAAAGACCAGAACGGAACCTGGTCGGAGTGCTGGTCTTGGGTTGGCACGCCGTTGATGGCCGCGATGTAGTGAGAGCCAAGGAGTAAGCTCGGAATCTGCGACGTTGTCTTGAACGGCTTGACGTAGTTCGAGATCTGAAGGCGCCGACCATCTATTGCCGCGTTAGAGAGGAAATGTCGAGGGATGGAGTACCGTTGTGCGCCTGGACCTTCAGGTTCAGCTTGGCTGACTTCTTGGGGAAGTGGAGGTCGCAGGCTGTGGGCACGGACACGTAGCGCAGCTTCTACGCACCGGCCATGAGCACCAGAGAGGCACGTTGATGAGCGTACAACAGGGAAGGCGGTGTGCCTTACGAGCTGTGCGACGATGGCCTTGTACGGTTTGGCGAGGAGCGACTCTTGGCCAAGCGAATGTAGTTGGTATTGGAATGGCGGCAGCCGACGCATGTCGGGCGCATCCACACTGCAGCGCACGAGGACGGCGCCGACGCCATTCTCCGTGGCGGGCACCAGCCGCAGCCCAAAGCCCGTGCTGCGGCACTCCTCCGAGTACTCGACCTCGACGAGGTCCATTGGCCCGATCCCGTGAGTTGGACGCCACGTTGAAAGATTTACTATTTTCGGCAGATGCCGAATGTTCTGGATTCCGCCCATCAACTGCCTCAAAAAGTGTAAATTAACACATCAAGATCGCGCTCCAGAGGTCGCGGCCGAGCCCCAGCAGAGGGCAACTCTGCGCCTGCATGGCCTCTGGTGCGATCGTGGAGGCTGCCCCAGACAGGTGCACGTTGGGCAGCGGCGATTATCGACCGCATGATGCTCCAGTTCCTGCGTAATGAGCCGATCGCACGCCGCAACGAGCAACGCGTACGACACTTCCGGGAAGATCCCGCGTTCTCCCCTCGTCGCCTCGGCGGCATGGGTCTCGCACGTGCCCTGGCATTGTGGACAGCGCGGCACCGCACAGGCATGCTACGTACCGCGCAAGCGGTGCAACAGCTTCCCGGGTCTCGCCCGCCATGGATCTCGCCCGGATGGGCACTCGTCTCGCTCCAGTACACGCCGTGGGGAGACCTGCAAGACCTTCTTCATGGCGACCCGAACCACCCGGTCGTACAAGCTGTCCTTCGGTCGGCTCGCCTTCCGCTTCGATGGCGATTTCTGCTCAAGCTCTGGATGGAGACACGGCACTCCGTTTGCAACGCGGGGCCGCCTTGCCAAACGACGGCGACGCCACATGACCAGCCTCTGTGGCACAACGTGTTCCTCTCGTGCGCCGCTGTCCTGCACCCATTGACATCGAGCCACGCAACGACACACGACCGAAACATGGCACGCGCCGGCTACACGCACGTCTCGCATGTACGCAAGGCCAGCCAGTCCTTCGACGCCTTCGCACGTCTCGTTCGCGCCCGCTGCGCCGCCCTCGACCCGGTTTCAGCTAAACACCACCGTCGCAACACGCCCAACTTAGCGAGTCCATCACTCCAACCCGTTCAATGTTAATTATATCTAAATAGACTCACCTGAACAACAACAGGTGCACGTTGGATGCATGCATCTACAGTAGACGCCGGCACCTGTGAACAATGATATGCAGCCTGCACAGCGTGAGATCCTCGTCGATGAGCTGATGCCGCTCTTCGGCGAAGGGATGTCAATGGGAACAAAGGCAGTGAACGTTTCGATCTCATCGTGTCCGGGCCACAGCTTGGTCTCAAGGAAAGCTGCGCCGGTGGAATCATCGGCTGTCTGGTCTGGCGTCATCGCGATTACTAGTACACGATGGTGCCAGAGATCTCTGACCGGTGGTGCGAGGTGGCAGGGAGCGGCGCTGTGGCAACGCCCCAGTAGCGCCGGAGCAGAGGCTCTCATCGTCGTTGCAAGCTCCTTGCGATCGCTGGTGGAAGCGGGTGTCAGGGCGGATCGATGCTGTGGGTGACCCGGCGTGCTATCATCTTTTTTCCCGGGCGACAATGGCGTATTTGTGGCACGTGCCGAATGTTACACATAACCTTGGTTTGATGTCGCACCAATTGCACACAAGATCGGGCTCCATGATGGACGCACGTCCCCGGCGCAGCTTGCCTGCCGAGCGCCGCCATCACTTCCACCACGTGCCTGGCGGGTTCCAGTCGCGCTACAACCCGAGCCGGGACTACCTCCGTGCGTCGGTGCGGCCGCCATTCCCGTGGCGCGGCGTTCACTTCAACGTTGTAGGTGTCGTCGCAGGCACAGTCCACGGCAACCGACGAAGCCGTCACCCGATCGATGACGCCTGCGCTTGGCCGCCCCGTCCTTCCCAAGACACAGTGGCCCGCGATGTGGCACAAGTTATGCGATGCGTTGCGCCTACCTCGGAAAACCCGCTGAATCTACGTCCACTTGCATTCATTCCATCGTCTTGGACCCTGGAGCATGGTCCCCACAGCACTGCGGGCACAGGAAACTAAATTAGACACAACTACGCCGTCGCCACAACGGCGGCGTCGGACGATGCCCATGCGTTCGCCGCAATGTCGCTGAGCACCCGGCGAAGGAACACCGGATCGTGCTGATAGCATGCGACCTTGAGCACGAGGCCGAAGAGGCGCTAGAATAGCGGCCTGAGCCCACCCTCCACCGAGAAGCGCTCACCGTAGAGCGCACGTTGTGGGCCATTGCGTCGGCGTACACGTGCTGAAAAAGATCAAAGTTGGGGCGCGCAGCACGCAGCACGTCCAGCACGATGGCTTCCGTGGGCTTGATGCGCCGCTCGCGCATGGCTTCGTAAACTGCACCAGGGGTGATGTTCTGGCAGCCCAAGTCGTCCTACCGTCAAGCGCCAATGCCGCGTCGTTCGCTGCCGACGCCAGCTGTGCCATGGCCGCCCAGATCCGCAGCGTCATGGGCAGCCGCATGCTCCCGAGAATGTCCAAATACATGGCTAGCACCGGCCGCGCGTGCACCGCAGCGCTGTCAGACGCCGCCAGGTTCACAGCGATTGTAGCCAAGTCGTCAGCTCGCGGCTTGATAGCATGGGCCTTGGCGAAAGCGAGAAGCTCCAGCACCTGAGCACATCCTTGGCTGCCAGTGCTCCCTTCCTCACGCCTACCTCGTCCACGTGGCCATGGGCCGCGAGCCCCAGCAGCACGGCATGGAAGCTTCCTCGGACGTGTTCTTCGTGCTTCCCCGCCACGAAGAGGGCGGCGTAGATGGCCACGGCTTCGGCCGGCGCATCGCGCACGCGCTGGGCCAGCACAAGATTCGCCACACGCAGCCACGTGCGGTACGACTTGACGGCCGCCAGGAAGCGCGCGAGGACCGCGCTGGCGTCGGCGGGCGCCGCCTGCAGCTGGTGCAGCAGCAACGTCGCTGCGAGCTGGTCGTCTACGCAGAATCGGCGGCGAGCGACGGGCGACGGACGTACGGTGCGGCGAAGGTGGCGCGTGGTCGGCGCACGAGCACAGCACCGCAACGCTCCAGCCGCGGGCCGTGCACCGTGCGAGCGCCTTCTGCAGCAGGTTGGGCGTGGCCATTTGCTGCGCCGCGAGCAGGAACGTCGTGAGGAGGCGCTACAAGGTGTGAGGTGGCGCCAGCGCCGGCGCGCGCACCTGTGAATGCACCGGCGCCGACTGCTCGAACAGCGCCTCAAGTGCCGCCTTGTGTTGCGCGTCAATTGATAGCGCCGTCGCAAGCGCGTGCACATCCGGCTCGCCCCACGAACCTGCAGGCGCAGCGTGGAACACTAGCGGTCGTGAGCGAAGTGACGACAAGAGCGTACCGGCCAGGGCGTCGGGCAGCAGCTGCGCGCGGAGGCAGGCCGCAAGCATGGCGCCGGCGACAGCTTTGTCGGTGGGCGCGTCCCAGTCCGAGGCGAGAGCGAGGGCCGCGGCCACAGAGCCGGCGTCGGCGTCAGCGCGGCGTCCCAGGTGACGGAATAGCTTGGTGAGAGTCCGCTTGGGCGGCGGGAGGTTGGTCTCGTCCTGGACGTAGCGCAGCACAGCGAGGGCCTGCGCCGATGAGTGGAGAGTGCTGCGGGCGCCGTACCGTCGCGATGCGGTCGTGCTGGAGTAAGGTGGAAACGATGTCGTCGAGGCAGGCGGCAGTGACGTCGTCCTGCTCGAAGGCCGCCGATGCGAGGCTCTTGTAGAGCGGGAGGAGCCCAGAGTCGTCGGAGGGCATCGCGGCCAGGTCAGTGAGGGCGCGCTTAGCCGTCGCAACCATCGAATCTTCAGAGGTGGCCAAGGCCATCTGGCGCAAAACCTAGCGCGGTCATCAGCAGTGAGCGCGGCTGGGGCATCGACCTTGATGAGGTCCATCTCGCGGTGCTGCGGCTGGGCGTACGGGAAGACGCTCGTGGCGTCAACGATGAGAAGGAGCAGCTCCGGCGCGATGGCTGGGTGCTCCTTGAGCAGGTAGTAGTGGTTCATGGGTCCGTGGCTCTGGAGGATCCCAGCGAACGCTCTCTGGTGCTCGGCAACGGCGGGGTCGGGCGTGAGCAGCGATCGCCACTTCTCCGTGGGCCATGCCGCGAGCGCCTGCCGCCAGACCTTGTGCTTGTTGATCGGATTGGTCAACTGCAAAAGAGTCCTCTCCGTGGAGAAGGCTCGCCGAAGGCCCGACGCCAGCTGCATGCGACCGACGATGGTTGGAGCAAAATATTACGCGGGTCGACGCTGTATTCGGCATATGCCATTTTCTAGCATCCTAATTTCGGCACTTTGTATCCTGGGGCAACCCACGACCCAATCCATCAAGAGCTCTGGTGCAATGCAACACAACGAGACGAGCAAAAATGTGTACGTGGAGTCGGGTTATGGGGTGCCGGTGGACGGCTGCTTCGGCGCGCGCTGCGGCAAGAGCACGCCGTAGGCACCCATGGGCCCCATGGCCGTGACGGACGCGCCGTGGTTCTTCACGACGTCCTCGGTGCCGCTCGCCAGCCCCACACCCTTGTACAGGTCGGAGCAGGCCTTGGCCACGCTCACGAGGTCATTCTGGGCGAGAGGCGCGCCACGGCAAAAGGGAGAGGGGGCGCTGCATGTATTGATAACGAGCTTGGTCGCAGGCACGGCCTCGGCCCACGGCTTCGACGCCATCAGCGACTTGAGCTCGACCGACTACGCGCATTTGCTATTTCATCGCAACTCCACACGCGAAATCGTACCTGATGGCGGCCAAACACTTGGAAACTGATAAAGTCGGCGCTCGCAGCGATGTCGGCATTGAAGCAGCGGTAGACGCCGGTGTCGTCGCTCATCTGCTTGCAGCCTTTGTACCCAGCCTAGCCACTGCGCGTGAGTGGTTGCGTTGTCGATGGCGCCAGTACGGCTGACGTGGTTGTCGCATCGAAGGCCGACGCGACCTCTTCCCAGGACAAAGTGAGCGCGGGCACATTGGGCACCGTTAGCGCGTCAAATGCTTTGCGCAGAGCCTTCATGTACTTGACGGCCAGCGGGCTGTAGTTGGACTTCCAGTCTCCGCCATTGGTGGCGTCGTTTCCACCCACGTCGGCGATGTGGACACCGTCCAGCTTGAACCTAGCGCCAGATGTGAAATGGTGTCGGCTATGGGGGCGGCGGACTTGGTCACGTGCTGCACGACAGAGGCGACGAAGGCGTCGACTTTGGCGTCGCTGTTGAGCGCGGTGGCGAAGGAGACGCCCGGCCCACCAATGACGGCGATCTGTTTGATGCAACGCGATCGCATCTCCATCATGCACCGGCTGACATGCATGGCGTCGGCCGGAAGCGTCGGCTTGACAATCTCGCCTGTTGTGGTGTCCAGCTTCGCCCCCGTCCAGAGTACATGCGAGGCGAATCGCAGGTCGGGCTGCAACAGCAACTGCAAGAGCACACATAAGTCACCGCCTGTTGGAGAAGGAGCGTACGTCACGGCACTCCGTCTCGGCGTTCCAGTACAGCGCGAAAATGCGGTCCTGTGGCATGGGGGCCGAGCACTGGTAGCAGTCGTTGTGGAGCGGGTCGAAGTAGCTCCCGCGGGCACATTTGGACGCCTTGTTCCGCAGTTCACGCCACGTCATCTTGTGATTGATGGCCATGCAGCCGCCTTGCAGGACATCGGGGTCATGGAACTGGATGCGCGTGAGGTTGCCCGTGAACTTGTCGAGCCAACCTTGTTCGTACGAGAACGACCCGGCGTACAGAAGGGTACTGATCGCGAACACTACCCAGGCATGAGCGCAAGGAACGAGAGCGCAAGCGCATACGAGCGATTGGAAGCGGCCACCAGTGGAAGCCGGCCGAGTCCTCGGAGATGTACCAGCGCTTGGCCTGGGCCCGCGTCGCCGGCAGCTCTTGCCCCTTCATCCGGTCGTGTTGTGGGCCTGGCAGAGCCAGCGTGTTACAGTCATTGCAACCTCTGAAGGTGGCCTTCGTGGTACAAGTTTTTACTATTACATACAAAAAGCAAGTACAAGGAACAAATTTAATTGCAGCGACCGACGACGGGACCTTGCCGCCATCCGGATGTGTACTAATTAAGGGAATTGCAGTGCCCAAATATTCGACGCGTCTCCATGCGTTCGCTGCTGCTTGAACCATGATGATCTCATCGGCCACCGTGCTCCAGTGCGGTCCTGTACGAAGGCGAGGCCGCGCTGGCCGCCAGTATGCCGTAGAATGACGCGCTCCAGGCTGTGAGTTTTGCAATTTGGCATGCGCGTGCTTGCTTGTGAACAGGTGCTTGTACGTATCCAGCTACGCTGGATTCCGACCGCACTGTAGGAAAACACCGCTTGCCAACTACAAGGCGCAGCTCCAACCTTTACAACAACCTACTCCATGCCGGTACAACACCGCTGGAACACGACGCCCCGTCCTTCTTGCGCGCATCGCAACCCGGGCGTCTTTGATAATGCAACTTGTCACCAAACCTTACCTGCACTCTGTTCGAGCTTGGGTTTGAGAGGCCGGTTCAGCACCTATATGATCTAGCTTTGCCACGGGCTTGCCGGTGTCGTTCAGCGCTCCTGTAGCGCCGGCCTCCCTTGCGCACTGCCAGCGTGCGCCCGGGTCGCTCCAGCCAGCGCCCGAATTCCCAGTGCCGGATACGTTACCAGCGCCATTGGCCAATCAGATGGCTGAATTCCGCGCCGTCTGGTGGCCGTCTTATTTTGCCAGCGTCTTTGTCGAACCAGTTCCCATTCCGTCATGGCCAAGGCGGGTGCGTCGTCGGGCTGCCACTGGTGGCCGCTGCCGATCCTTAGTACGCCGCTGTTGCAAGGCCGCAGGCACCTCACCGCGTTGCGTAGTTGCAGTCGTAGCCGGCGCTAGCGTCGGCATCACGTACGTGACCAAGACTGGTGTCTTTGCCGAAAACACGGGCAGCCACTCTTCCGGCGGCGGCAATGCCGTTGTCAATGGCACGGTTGTGAGCGGTAACACGAGCGTACCTGCCACTTGCAAAAGCCGCGGCACGTACCTTAATGGCAAGTCGTGCAAATCGTGCCCGAATACGAAGAACGGCAAGACATTTGCAATCTTCTGGGAGTCGCAGACTGACGGGTGCCTCGATGTGCGTGTTGCTTGTCTATGGGAGCCTCATGGAGTCTTAGTTTCTCAAGAGCGAAGCCGCGCAGTACGTCACGCACGTCTACTGGGGCTTTGCCACCGTCGGCAAGGACGGATCCGTCCAGCAAACATTTCAAGGCAACGACGCCACGCTCCAAGCGTGTATCGCCGCCATGAAGAAGTACGTCTCCTTTCTACCCACGAGCGATTGTCATCATCGACCATGTAGCAAGTGCATCAAGCAATACGCTAGTATCGGCGGTGCCAGCGTCCGCGAGAACTTCCTATCCATCAACACGCCCGCCGCCTACTCCAAGTTTGGCTCCACAGGCGCGTCTCTCGTCAAAAAGTACGAAGTTTCACTCCTCTATGCAGTACGACTCACGAGCTCTGTAGATTCGGCTTTGATGGCGTCGACATCGACGATGAGAGCGGCAACCTCGGGGCGGGTGGCAACTGGCAAAAAAATGCTGGTCCAAACGTCGTCGGCTACCTGTCCGCCCTGCGCTCTGCCCTCGACGACCTGCCCCTCGCAAGTGGAGAGCCCAAATACGTCATCACCTGGGACGAGCTGCCTACCGCCTTTGACAAGACGTGCTCGGACGCGGGGGCCGACTACGGGCGCTGTTTTGTGCCCGAGATTTTGAAGTATGTCAACGAAGTAAACGACATGATGTACAACGCCGCCAGCGTACGCCTCGACGGCCTATGTGTTTGCGCTCAGTGGCATGCGTAGGACACGATGGACTACTGGCTCAAGACCACGGTGCCATCGTCCTGGGCTACTGCTGTCGGGAGCAACAAGCTCCTCATCGGCCAGTGCGTTGGCATGGGCGAGGGATCTGGCATCTGTAGCTACGGCGACGCTCCCTCACCGACGCAGCTTGCAGCTGCCGCTAAGACTGGTGCCACGTACAAGGGCGCGATGCTGTGGACCGGGTCGTACGACTGGAAGGCCAACAAAGGCAAGGTGGTCATCGCCATGGGCAAAGCCGGCGACTACGGATCGGGCCTGAGTTAGTTATCATCGTCTCGCGCTAGTATTTGTGCCCCTAGTGTTGTGTAATGCAGTATTCTTCACCGCGTATGTGCATTAGGTGGCTGGTTAGACTGTAGCTAAGCTCCGTTTGTTCAGCAGCAGCCCAAGCAGCTCTCAACACCGGCTCACTTTTTAAACGTGCGGAGGACGGTCCAGTTGACGCGCTCGACGGCAAGGATACCAGATGGGAAGTGCGCCGCAAAGTCGTCGCGCAGCGCCGCCGTGTGCTCGGCCAGGTATCTGTCGAGGTCTGCCTGGGAATCGGCCTTGTAGCGCGTGCGAAAGGCATCGGGTGCGCTCTGCTCAAACTCAATCTCTGCAAAGCAGCCCGTGGCAAGGATCTGCGGTAGGTGCCGACCTGTCATGTACTCGGACAAGCGGGCGGCCACCGAGGCCTCGCAGCGGACGACCACTTCGTACACGACGCCCGTCATTTTGGAATGTGTCTTTCAACCGGACGCCTTGTATCCGGACACTTGAAGTTGGTCAGTGCATCAAGTGCACCGGAAATCTCGATGCAAGCGAGTGCGAGGATGGATTGGGGACGCAGGCCGAGGGAAGGAACACTGGCGGCTGCAGAGAGCAGAGCCTCTGCGACAGACGTTGCACAGTCGCGCATAAAGGGCGTTGCAGGTGATTGTAGTAAAAGTCTGTGCCAGCGTGCCGTGGCCTGCATCTCTTGAGCATGGCGTCGTCTCCGGCGCTCTCGGGCCACCGTGTCAAAGCTCCGGTTCACAGGTTCGCCAGATGCAACGCATTTCGCTGATCCAATTTCCACACATTTTCCAACAAGGGTGAGATGTGTTTGAGAATTTGGAGGAGGTACACCGCACAGTTGCCCACAGTTGCCCGAGCCTTCCATTCCTTGGCGACGGCTCGTCACAAGCTCTGCTAGCAGCACCGTCTACCACGAATATGCTCATACGAGTACGCTGAAGGCTGCACCGACACCTGCGCTCTCCGTGTCCGCTTAGGGCACGCTCAGTTAGCGGAAAGGCATCTTTTGGCCCTCCACAACAACCTGCGAATCTGATGTCCAGTGTGGATCCCACAGTGCCAGCCTAGGGTTGGACTCCAATGAAGCCAGCTAGCTCGACAAATGCAATCTCGCGGCAAATGCTCTTTGCAAGGCAGAGTGCGACGATGAGTCTGTCGTGCTGAGCGAATGAACACTATGGTCAGTGGCGCCCCCATGGGGTTCGGGGGCGGCAATGCACGCAGGTGTGATCCTGAACCCGGCCGGAACCATTGCCAACGTGCTGTCGTCGTAGCGTCATCGCCATTGGCAATGACTCGTGTTTATACCCGCCGCAAGGACAACCAGTCTTAACGACGCTGCCGTAGCGCCGAACCGTGTCGAAAGCACCCTTGTCCGTGCCACCGCGACTGGCTCAAGAGCACAGCCTGGCGCTGGCCAATCGCATAGATGTGCACGTCATC
The DNA here is from genome assembly GCA_002081595.1 of Achlya hypogyna. Taxonomy (NCBI): domain Eukaryota; phylum Oomycota; class Saprolegniomycetes; order Saprolegniales; family Achlyaceae; genus Achlya; species Achlya hypogyna. Next base: position 51,609 of record JNBR01000024.1, read on the forward strand.
TAACCCAGCCGAGGAGTGCCACGTTCTACGATTGATGCAAACGACGGATCGGCGCTTCAAGCCGCGGCATGTGAATCTCTCTGCAGCGTGGAATCGCCTTGGTGGCTGAGCGATTTTCTGGTTTGAGCTGCCCAGGCGTACCACCGGCTGTCAGCGCAAACAGCAATGTGCAGTGCAAATTGCACTTGATGGGAGGAAACCGTCGGCCTTTCTACGGCGTCGCCCGCACTGCCAATGTGGCGAGCTCAGGCGTGGGATCCGAACCTAGGTCACAAGGTGGACCACGGGGCGGATGTAACAGCTGCAAACGGGCATGCCAATTCGCCATACACGAACTTGCCATGCGCCGCGGCCATTCCCAGCACGACGCCTCGTCGGCGCATGACTTCCTACTGCCCTACGGCTTCTTTGACTGCCTCCCGCTCAACCCCGCTGACCTCGAATACCTCGGCAGTCTTGCCCGTCACACGTGGGACACCACACTTGCCGCGCTGCAGTGCCGAGATGCGACGGCATGGAACTCAGTGGGCGACATCAAGGGCGCCCATGTCTTCCAGGGCAAGCCGCGCCCGAGCGAGCCGCACATCGTACCTTTCCGCGCCTCGGCAACGTTGGCAGCGACGCTTGATGAAGTTGTCGACCTCATGAGCAACGCCACGGGAGACCAAGTGTTGTACACGCTACGGCACTGCGCCGAAGACATCCTCGACATGAAGGTCTTGTACACGCTCGAGAGCTCTGCTCAGCGCCGCGTGCTTGTGCGGTGGTACGCCCTGGCCTGCCCCACGCCGCTACAAAATCGTGACTTTTGCGTCGTCGAAGTTCAGGACGCATTTGCGCTGCCGTCTGGACTTCGTGCGTGGGCCATTGCACAGCACTCGGTGCGTCTGCCAAGCTGCCCCGACCTCAAGAGCGCCTTTCAGCTCGTGCGTGGCGCCGTGGCCAACTCCGGGTACGTATCGGCATTGCAAGGCCTGGGTCAATGAGCGATGCGAAGGTTGCTCGTTGTCGAGACGGCCGAGGCAGGCGTGCTCCACGCGCACAGCCACTGCGAGATGGACTTCAAGGGTGCCCTCCCGTCGTTCCTGTATAAGAAGCTTATGAAGCGTCGCGCGAGCCACCTCACGGCCATCGACACTTACGTTCACGACCGCCGCGTTCAGGGCTGCTTCCAGCCGTCGCAGGTACGCAGATCGCCCGTGCCCATGGCACTGCTGACGCCGCCGTAGAACTACGTGCCGGCGGCTGACCGGAGTCACTGTTCGTTCTGCTCCAAACGGTTCCATGCTTTTCGCCACAAGTACCACTGCGCCACCTGCGGCGATGTACGGCACCACCCATCCCACCCACTTCTCACGCACGGCAACCATTAGGTGTTTTGCTCCAAGTGCACGGGAGCCTGGAAAGCTCGCGGTGGCACGCAGCGGGTGTGCGTCAACTGCTCCGGCGGTCTATGCGAGTCCTACTCGGACGCAGCGCAGAGCCCTGTGTTTGGCCTGAGCCCACACCACGCGCCGCGCACCTTCCGGACGCAGTCCCAGCGAGCGCCATCGCTTGTGAGCCCGGTGGCCTCGGGGCGGCCGCAGTACTCGCCATCGTGCACACGTGAACGGGCGGTGCCCTCGGACGACCCGCTACTCGCGGCGTGGAATTCGCTGCGGCTGTCAACGGACGTGCCGCTGCGCGACATGCAGTCGGAGAAGACAACGTCGACGCTCGAAGATCTGTGCGAAGATCACGTGACCAAATTACTTTCGGGGTCGTGTGACTGGGAGTACGACCCGACCGCCACGATCGACATGGCCTCGCTCCTGGCCTCGCAGCAGCAGTCGGCGCTCGAGCGCAGCTTTGGGTACCGCAAGGAGTCCCAGTTCAAAGTCTGGTGAAGAGTCATTGCCACCAACAGTAATAATATTTGTATTTGATGTGCCTAATTGGCAAGCTCGTGCCCAGGTTTACGCCAAGTGGCGGCGTCGAGTACCTTTGTGGAAAGCAATCGCGCGCAGCTAACAACCAAAGGGCCACGACGACGCTGAGAACGACGTCGTCCTTGAGCGGCAGGTACAAATGCGCTGACGCCGCGTTGCCCTCGGCAGAGGGATCGGCCGGCACCATGTGCAGGTCTCTGGGAGGTCCAGTCCACGTTGCAGACCGATGGTCCTCGACCATCGCTGTTCGGAAGGACATGTACGAAATTACCTTGGATAAGTACATCCATGTCCCACAACATCTTTTGGACAGGACCGCCCTTCATGTTTCTGCGTTCGCCAGAGCCAAGTGCAACTAGACGTCGTTGCTCCATTGGAACAGCCATCATCTTTACAACACAGCGCCAATTCGATGGGTTTCGATTGGTACGAAGAGTATTTGCCTCGGGGAATTCCAGCCCTCTACAGTCCACTCGATGCTTGCTACATAAACCTCACCGCAGTCGCCAGCATCTTGCAACAGGGGATTGTAAGCTCCGCTTTTATGCCGCGGAATGCTCGTGCACGAGCAAAGCCCCCCCTTGTTTTTGGCTCTGCGATGCCACACGTTCGGCAGTCGGACCATCGTTCCAGTCGCATGAACGTGCGCTTGGCAATCAACGCGCTTGGCTTCGCAAACTTGGGTTACCAAGACTACCTTCCCATCCTTGGCAGCGGTCCAACTGCGCGCTGGGCACCACCTTCTGAGTTCTGAAGTACGTACCAAGGTCAGCTGGTTCTGGATTAAGAAAGGACGGTGGTGGAAAGGGCTGCAGGTGAAGCTGTGTGGTGGAGCGGTGGCGGTGGGCAGAATCGGCAAGGGCCGGAGCCAGATGGTGTCGCCAATGTCAACACTGCCAAGTTCCTCCCAACACGATGGGCAGTGGCCAGTGCGTCTGCTGTCTCTGGCTAGACACCGCCGCCCTCACCTTGCATTTCCGATGCCGCCGCTCGTGACTCGCCACGACAACCTCGAGGACTTTCCGCTGCCTCCGGACTTCTTTCGCCGCGAGCCACTCACGACCATCGAGACGCGGTACCTCGAGAGCCTTGGGGAGCACAACATCCGCAATCTTCTCCTCCTCCAAGCGTCCTTCTACGACGACAACCTCTGGCCGTGTGTCAAGGACACGCCCGAGGTGCGGCTGTTCCAAGGCCTGGCGCCCCCGTCGGAGCCCTGCATCATTCCGTTTCGAGCCGCCACGACAATACAAGCCAACTTTCGTGAGCTCACGGCGCTCCTCGCCAACCTGACCGCCGAGCAGATGGACGCAGCCATCCACAAATACGCGTTCGATGTACTTGATATGACGATTCTGTATGAGATCCCGACCCCGTCGCCTGAGACGACACGCATGCTCGTGCGTTGGATGGCGACCGAGTGCCCGACGCCGTTGCGCAGCCGGGATTTCTGCCTGCTGGAAGTTCACCACCAAACGACTTTGGCCAGTGGCCGTCGCGCGTATGTCATTTCCCAGCACTCAATTCGCCTGCCGTGCTGCCCCGACCTCAAAAGCGCGTTTAACCTCGTTCGAGGCTCCATCTACAACTCGGGGTTGGATACTTTTGTCGTCGCGTCGCCTCATGCTCTACATTAGCACGATAATTGTCGAGACTTCAACTCCCGGCGTTCTCGAAGTACAGACCCACATGCAGATGGCCCTCAAAGGCCGCGTACCGGCATGGCTGCACAAGTATGTCGTGCGCCAGCGCGCCGGGCGGCTCCAATCGCTTCATGCATCGCTGCAAGACTACCGCCTTACAGACGGGCACGATGCGTCCTACATTGTACTGCAAGCTTTCTACTTACGTCCTCATGCGGCCGAGTAGGCCATGGTGCCGTTCGAGACGCGGCCGCGGTGTACCGGGTGTCACAAAGCCTTTAACGTCTTTCCCAAATGGCGTCGCAAGCATCACTGCGAGCACTGCGGCGAGGTAGGCAGCGCCAGGCCCCGAGGAGTCTGAGCGGTCGCAGGTGTATTGTCGGCGGTGCGCGCGGACAACGACGGCGGAGACCAAAGGCCGCGTCTGCTACGCGTGTGTGGGACTGACGGTCGAGAGCTCCGTGCGCAGTCCGTTCCGCAGCGGCGGGGCCGAGTACAGCAATTACCTGTTTGAGGACGACGATGACGGCAGCATTGTGGGCGCGCGCACGACTGGCCATGAGCCGGCCTACCAACCGAGCACCTCGTCGGCTACGCTACTGCAGCTTCTCGACGCACCCCCAAAGGCCCGTGACGATGGGCTTTGCACCCCCGACGTGGCGATGGAGGCCATCCAATTCAACTGGCTTAGCGACGAGCCACAGGACAACGGCAGCTTCTTGCCCATGCTCGAGGTCGATGCGTCGTCGCACGTACTGCGCCTCGTGGTGTGACTAGCCGTATTATATCCTCGTTGTATCGTATTAATTGTCCAAGCCTCGTCGTCATATCGTCCACAGCGTTATTGCATGACAGTCTCAGGCAGCCAACTACTGTTCATTGATGATTGGCGAGGCATCGTCAGGCCTGTCTACTGATAACAATGAGTCGATCGAGTTGATGCGATGGGCACTTCCTTCTGTAGAACTAGCAATGCGTGCATGCCGACGATGCTACGCAGGCCGTAGGGTGTACGTACCCCACGATGAGTAGATCACAAACACTTTGGAATCAGTGCACTCAATGGCAACTCCGAGTTTCGAACTGAAGCACGGGGAATCCTCCAGAGTGATATGAAAAAACTGAAGAGCATGGGACAATAAAACGTCATGAAGCTTCGAGAGGGCTGCCGGGGCAAGACAACAAGTCCACAGCTGGACAGCAGCCTAACCTCACGACAGCCCAGCCACCAGCACGCCATGGGTACGAAATTCGACCCTGATCGCGGCTCTTCGTTGCCAATTCGAAATCGCCCCCATCCAACGAGTCGATAAGTTATTTAGAAAGGCGCTCGCTCACTAGTGAGTCTTCAAGTTGACATGCCAGTGCGACGAACACCGCGACAGCGCACTACGTACTGCCCCGTTCGACAGAAGTGCACTTTGTCGATGACGAAAGCTCAAGCAACGGTCGTCATGCGCCGCGAACATGTGGCAACGCGCTGCTTGACTCTTTGCCCCATCCACGTGCCACTGCGGTGACACCCAAATCAGGACCTGGGTGCGGCGAAGCTGCGTTTCTCTGCTCCGTCTCGTGCGTCTACCTGTGGTGCTTGGGCCGGCCACCACCACGCACTTTGGTTGGCGTGCTTCGCTTAAACCTTGGATCGTGACGTTAGACGAGACTCCCCACTGATCCGAAGCTGTTGACAGCATGCACTGCACGTGGGTGTATCTGCTTTGCCGAAGGAGTAAACGACCCTATGACGCCAATCGAACATGACGATACCGGCCAGAGTTGTCGTGTACTATCATTGTTGAAGTTGTCCCAGCCGATCCGAACCTCCCTGCGTACAAACCTACTTTTGCAGCAGTGCCGACGAATCCATTTTGGAATTTGCCATGCCCCGCATCAAACTCCTCTCCATGACGCACATCGACGACGAAGTGCCTTTGGACCTGCGCTCACTCGCTACCGCCCACGTCGGCGCGTTGCTCGAGCAAGGCGCGGAGCCGTGGACACGGATCAAGGAGGCTGCGGGCCTCACGCTCTACCAGGGGCGCTCGCAGTCGTCGTTCCAAGCCGCAACCACCGTCACAGCGTCACTGGACGAGCTGTCGGCGCTGTTGACCAACGCTACGACGGCACAGATGCGCGCCAACATCGGGCAGCACGTGCACACCGACGTACTCGACAGCAACATCTTGCACGCGATTGGCGGCGGCGGAACTGCGTTTATCCGCTGGTTTGCCATCGAGTGCCCCGGTCCGATGCGCAACCGCGACTTCTGCGTCCTCGAGGCCCACGACGTCGTGCGCCTGCCGTCGGGCGCGCGGGCGCTTGTCATTTCCCAGCACTCGGTGCCCTACACTGCATGCCCAGAGAATGAGGTGACGCTGCACGTGGTGCGCGGCACGATGCATCACTCGGGGTACTGTCGCGACTCTGCATGGACTCCCACTCATGCGGTTATAGACTCGTGGCTACTGAGGTCGCACCGGACCAGTGGTGCGTCCAGCTCTTTCTGCATATGGATCTGCACGGACGCGGACCCGCGTGGCTGCACAAGCACGTCGTGCGCTCGCGGGCGATGCAACTTTTGTCTCTGCACGGTGCACTAACGGCGCTGCGGCGCACACGTGCCTCTCTCTCGGCAGCCTTTCCCGTACGTTTCGCCCTGAATTTTTCACGGCTCTGACACCTTGTGTAGCTCTACAGCGGTTCCCACTCGGACTGCAGCCGGTGCCACAAACGAGTGGTCGGTGCCTTGGCCCTTGGCCGGCGGCCCGCGCAATGTCATGCCTGCTGCAAAGTACGTCCAACTCTCTGAACCCTTTCTTACGACTGGTGCACAGGTCTTCTGTCGCCACTGCACCGTAGTCTCGCCCACGAAAGAGCGCGTGTGCATTGGATGCTACGCGGCAACGACGACGGGCTGCTTCCGAAGTCCGTACCCGTCCTCGCTCGGGAGCGACCTGGGTGCCCCCTCGCCCTGCCGCCAGTACAGCCCAAATGTGACGCGACAGCAGCTGGCGCAGTGGATCGAACCCAAGTGGGTACTCGAAGCCGGCGACTTGGACGTCGACTGGCTCGGCAAGCTGCCTCGGCAAGCCTAAACTAGTACTAGTTCGCAGTAGTTTAGTTTTCTTTGTAACCCGTAACTTAACGTGTAACTCGACAATTCTTAACGTGGCAATGCATCAATCAAGACACGGCGCACCGCAGCCCACTCTAGCACATGCTTGCGACGACGGGGCGCACGATGATGCTACAAAGAGCCGCGTCCCCGCAAAGCAGTCGCCGTCCTGCGTGTTTGTTGCACGGGCATGGCTTGCACTGCTGCGCCGTTCGCAGGGTTCGATGTCAGTGTGAAGTGCCTTTTTCACGTGAAGAATCGCGGTGGGAAATGAGACAGCGGTCGCCAAGCAGCATGGCATGGGAAAATTTCACCCCCAAAAGGAAACCTGAAGCACGGACCAACGACGGCGTTTACATGTAATTGCACTGCAAGCGATTAGTAGAAGCAACTTTGTTGACTTGTTGCCATGAGGAGGGCGCACGACACTCGGATTGCTACCAAACTGCGTGGGTAATGCGATGGTCGTCAATCCACTGGACACGTTAGAGCTTGCGTTTCTGAGCCACGGCGGTACAACTTCGGCTTTGCACCGAATATGCCCATGCACGCGACTGTGCCTGGACACAAACCAGTGGGCGACCATTCTCCGAGCGAGTCACCGCTAGTGGCATGTCCCACTCTCGTACTCGCCTCATGCGGATGGGGAGGCGGATACTTGAGCCAACAAGTTGGTGCTTTGCAGGCAAATCTTGAGGTGGCAACTTCAGGATCAGTTTGATGCTTCAGATTTGCCCTGCGCTCCTCATCCCACTCTCCGTGACGCACCCCGCGGGAAAGAACGTGCGCCGGCCCGATCTGCACGCAATTTGCCGCCTCAACCGCCATCCTGCAATCTTCTCTCCATGCCACTCACGACACCTCCGTCCTCGAGCTCACCATCTCCACGGACAACGCTTCATGGCAAGTTCCAGTGCGAAGGCCTGTCGTCGCGCGAGTCCGAGTACCTCGGTGGCTTGGCGCAAACTAATCTCGACAAGCTTGTGGAGGACCAAGACAACTTTTACAATTCACGGCTCTGGCCTTGCGTTCGCGAGACGCCAGGCCTGCGGCTCTTCCAGGGCCCCACACCTACATCCGCTGCACCCTTTCGCGCTGCAACTACTATCCAAGCGAGCTTTGCAGAACTCATTGCACTATTCACGGCAGCCACCCTCGAGTCGGGGCAACTTTCCACAAAGCAAGCACACGACGATGTCGTCGACAGCGCTGTACTCGTCCACGTTGCATCGTCGCTCCCGACGCGCCGCATCTTTGTTCGCTGGATGGCGGTGGAGTGCCCCAAACCCCTCCGCAACCGCGACTTTTGCGTTCTCGAGGTCCACGACCAAGTGACGCTGGCATCGGGCCACCGCGCATACGTGATATCCCAGCACTCGATCAGGCTCGCATGCTGTCCAGACATGGAGAGCACCATTGGGCTTGTGCGGGGCTCCATCTACAATTCGGGGTACGTAGTCGTTTTCAAAAAGACTAGGCTAACCTAGGTCTGTTCTAGCCTCGTCATCCTGGAAACATCGACCGCTGGCGTGCTTGAGGTTCGGTCACACGTCGATATGGATATGAAGGGCCGGGTGCCATCCTGGCTTCATTCATACATGGTGCGCCAGCGCGCCGAGCGGCTTCGGTCCATCCACCTCTCAGTACAGTCATCTCGTGCCAAGGCAAGCTTCGGCGAGGTTCGTCAAACCGCCTCCAGCCACCTTCTTATTCGCTCTGAACCTAGGCGAGGGTGCCATCAGAAGCGCGGACTCACTGCAGCGGGTGCCGCAAAAGCTTCCAGGCCTTCTTCCGTCAATGGCACCGCAAACACAACTGCGTCCTGTGTGGTGAGGTGCGTTCCAGTTGGTCATTGGCGCCGATTCCATGGTGTCCATAGATTTTCTGCCGTCAGTGCACGCGCGCTTGCACGGCCGAGCCCCACAAACGCATGTGCAATTCATGCGTGGGGTCCATGGTCGAGTACACCCTACGCAGTCCGTACACCAGTCGTGCATCCGGTATCGAGGCCCCTCCGCTATTCGAAGACGATGCGCCGAAGCCTTGCCGCCAGTATCAGCCAAGTACAATGCGGGCGAACCTACTCCAGCTCATTGAGCCCCCGACATCACAGCGGCGCCGCCCCGCGGTGGCCAAGTCGCCAGACGTGACGCTAGAAGCGCTGCGCATGGAATACGGTGCCGTTGAACAGCGCCACTCGCGCACGATACTGTTTCCGACAGACGCGGACGCACTGTATCTACCCCTTCTTGACCAACACAATCAACACGCAGATGTGTAAAAGTCTTGTAAATGTCATGCGTTGGAATATTTAATCCAACAGCACACTTAGTATAATAGTGTAGCCTAGGAAGTCTACGCTAGACAGCTTTATACCACACCCACACCGACGTCAGCTGTATATATTAAAGAGGGCTAGGGTATTGCCTAAGTCGAAACTTGTGCAAGTTTTGGGGTGGATCCCCACGGGTTCTCACAGTCGTCAATGCAGTCGAAACTCGTGTGCCAGCGACTCGAGGTTTGAGTTAGCAATCTCAAAGGTGATAGCTGCCACAAGCGTCGACGGCTGTGACGACAGGCCCTGTACTCTTCTTTCAAGGGATGTCACGTCTGACGCCAAATCGATTTCTCCTCAACAAATATTATCCCGTAACGATACCAGCAATGCGAGTCGTCTGCCAACGAACTGTGCTCTTGGTGAGGCAGCCAAATGCACCGTGAGCATCGCATTCACCTTCCTCAGTCTTGACGCCGGGCGAGATCCTGTACCAGATTTGTCGCGCTTGATTTGCTCCGGCCACCAAAGAGCTGGAGACTTTGTTCCTTTCCCCTCAGCTCAGCTCTGTAACTTCTCGAAGACTGGCGTTTAAGTGCCCCATTCCATTTCCCTGTTAGTTCGTGTCCATGTTCCAATCCGCTGCAAATTTGAACGTTGGCCGCAGGCAATGCCAAATAGGGCTAGCTCTCGGGTGGTTTGCTCGACTCCAGAACTCTATCCTTATCATGCAACCTCTGGCACTTCACTGCGTTGCCGTGGCATGCTTATCCGTCTTTCATGTATCAGTCTTGCGTTAAAACTACCCGGGTTCGTACCTTTGGTGACGTTCGTGGTTCGCACCCCGCACCATGGAGTGTAAACTAAGCGGGTTATCTTGTCGCTATGAAAGAGGTAAGGATGACAGGGGCCATTTGATCGCACAGACAACAACAGCGCCTCGAATGAAGAGCTCAGAATCTTCAGGACACGCGCGGTGGCACCGGAAGGTTAGCTAAATGAACATCTTTGACACATGGTGTTAGATCTTAAAGCCCATAAAAATGCAGGATTTTTCACCATCCGACTTAAGAACAACTGCAAAAGAGATGGCATGGTTTGTTCATAATCATTTGATGGATGTAGCCTTACAATCAGCTCAACCAACTCTTAGCGGCGGTCCCAGTAAGCCAGTAGCTCGCGGCCGCGGCGAGGCTTGATTGTAGTACTCGGCACCAGCGTCGAGCACAGACGCAACCCCGCGGCTTCAAAGACCTCGACGTACTCCTGTAGCGAGAGCTCGTATGGAGGGCCACTTCGTTTCCCTTTAATGGCCTCAGGTACACAAGGAAAGAGAAGCGTCATTAGTGTGCCCGAGTCAGGGCGAAGGAGCGCGTGGAACTGCTCCGCTGCACGAATGCGCATCTCGGGTTCGATTGCAGCGAAGAAGAGATAGTCGTAGATAAGGTCGAACGGTGTGGGTGACTCAAACTCGAAGAAATCGGCAACTCGTACGAGGCCCGGTGGGACGACGGATTGTGCCTGCGCGACAGCCGTCGCTGAGATGTCGAGTCCGGTGGCAACCCAGCCTTTCTGGTGCAAGTGCAGAATGTCGTAGCCGGAGCCACACCCGGGCACGAGTGCACGCCCACCAGGCGGCAACGGCACATGGGCAAGGCCTTCGGCGAAAGACGGATTCACGGCCTGAAGCTCCCACGGCGTCACCTTCTTCGCCCAGGCCGCGTCCCAGTCGCGCCCAACTTTGTCGAAGAAGCCGCTACTGTAGTCTTAGCATCCTGCCACCGAAAGAGTCCGCGCACCGAGTCAGTCGGGGCGTGAGGCCGTGCCTGCCTCGTGCCATGGTTGCCAAGGTAGCGTATCCGGAATACTCATTCTACCGGAACTCGTACGGCAAATTGGCAATTTATCCGGAAATCGTACTTGAAGTCGGCGAAGACCAATTTTGAACATGACATCCATGATCCTGCCGGCACATGGCTGCGGTGCACCCACAGGCAATTGTCAACTGCCGAACAAGCAGTCGCCGCTACGGTAGCACTTTGTCGCTAGTACACCACGGCTCGTTTGCATTGCGGTGCTTCAAACAATCGCGAGGGGCATCGATTTCAGCCACTCGATGCGCACCGTGCGAATCCCAACACCACCGAAATGGAATCCATACAGTCGGCCCGAGTCATTCCTGCTTTATCGAGTTGGAATTCTAAACTTTATTACTATACTCTACGTGATTGAACTGTAAATAGGGAAACGCTACGACAACTACGGCGACGCATGGTAGAGCTGGCGAAAGTGCTGCGCGCACACGCCCTTCCGTCGGACCTTCTTGTTGCAGGTGGCAATCTCGCATGGCCGCCCCCCACCGTGCTTGATACAGAAGCCACTGCCGCGGTCTTTGGATTCGCAGTTGGGGGCCTTACAGGCGCGCTTGCCGCCGTGGCGGTGGCAGAGACCGAAGCGCTGGGAGACGCGGTCGCAGCCGTCCATGTTGCAGCAGTACTTGGGCACGGCCTTCTTGGGTTTTGGCGCGACGACCTCGTCCTCCTCAGAGGTCGTCGCATCGTCGTCCGTGGGGCTCAAAAGAAACGCGATCGGGATGGACCGGAAACTCTCGGGCTTGACGTCGGTGGCGGTGTTGAGGAGCGTCGTGACAAGCATGGCAAATTCGGAAATGAAATGGGCTCCGACCTCCGTTTAGTTATCCGTGTCCTGTCTTCATCTGGAGGATACGTCGCCAGCTGCCACGCGTGTTCACGCCGCGACCGACACCGTCACGGTACTTAACAATCTTTTTGTATGGCCGGGTATGAGTAAACGGCCCCAGCTGCCGGCCAGCCGCGGGGGATGATGACGTGGGATCACTACAGGTGGTGCCCAGTCTCTGCGTCCAAGGCGGTGCTAATGCTGTCGCGCCCGCTATGCTCGGGAATCCGGTTGCCACCGAGCTCGCTTCAACGACACCGTGAGGCCGTCGGCATGATTTGTTGAGTTCACGGCCCAAGTCCCACAGCAAAGCTCGTGCGCGCCACGTTCGCCGAACCCACGGAACCAGCGCGGAACAGCAATCCAAACACGGCGTGGGCGTGGTCCACCGTCCGTGAGATTGAATCTCACACCTTTGCTAAGAGCCGCTCCATCGTGGACTCTAGTTTGAGACGGCTGCCAGCTGGGCGTGATCAAGAAGGACAAGGGCGGCTGGTGCAAGGCTGGTACGCCTCATGTGTACACATGTCCTTGCCGCCTCAAGTGCAGTTCGTACCGCGATGATTCGGCTGGTCCGGTCTACGCAAGCATCCCACTGTTGCTTCCAGACCATTTTGATTGACGTTATGGTTGGACTTTAGCTGTGCTTTCTTGCGCGTGCCGGGCACAGAGGCCACCCCGCCGGCCTCGCCGGCTACAACCCTCGACGCTGCAGGGCCGGCCGCCCCCGTGCTTGATGCAGAAGCCGCTGCCGCGGTCTTTGGACTGGCATTGCACCACTTTGCACATGCGCTTGCCGCCATGTCGATGGCAGAGACCGTGGCGCTGCGCTATGCGCTCGCACGCCTCCATGCGGCACAGGTACTTCTGAGGCGCGGGCTTGGCGAAGGCGGAAGGCAGGAGCACGACGTCGTGGGGACTCTTCCACTGCGGACACATAGCAGGTGGGCGGCAAATTGGACTCTGCGGTGGCGACTTGCCGTGGGACTTGCATTATTCCGGCCCGCGCACCTGGGAGCTGGCAGGTGCCGCAGTGGCGCCTGCATAGAAGCGCAGGAGGACATGTCGCGATCTGTCCAAGGCGAGAAGGCGGCAACGACGCTGCCGCCGCCGTAACATCATCACGACCTAGATTTCGCTGCTTCAGCACAGTGGGACAACATCACGACGTCGAGCCGACCTCTCGCCGTGACGACGGCGCACAATCGTTGCCACAAAAGTTGGCCCAGTCGTCGCCCGCACTGTCTACGCCCTAACCACCCGCCCACGCCACCCGCTTTGACTCCGACGACGCAATAGGTCAACACAAGAACATGACACAGTAATTCTCACGACGACGGCTGGAGCGTCACTTGGTAGCCCTGGAGGTTGCGGGCCCGGAAGCACGCCGCCGTGTGCAGCAAGTAGAAGTGCCAAGTACGGAAGAAGCTTTCAGGCAGTTCACGCTGGTACTGCTCGGCCCATGTCCGCTCAAAGGCCTCGTTCCACGCGACGAATGTCTTGTCGTAGTGGTCCGCGTACGAGTGGGCCTCAAGGATCGCCCAACCCACAGCAATGAGCGCACCTTTGACCTGCCAACGCATGAGCCCCGACCTCGAGCGCAACCCACCGTCGAGTACGACACCGCGACGACCGGGTGGCGCGGCACGATGTGCTTGTTTGTCCACGCATGCGTGTTGGCGCGGGTCGGTGACGCCACGAAGTCGAGCAGCAGACGGCCGTTCTGTGAAAGCTTGTCGCGGAGTAGCGACAACAGGCGCGGCAACTCCTGCGGCGGCACCGCCTCTACGAGATGGCCGACCGCGATTGCTTGGAACCGTTTCGGCAAAAGCTGGCACAGTGTGTGCGCCACCTAGCGCACGTGAGTCATTTGCCTTACAGATGCATACATCCAAGCCGGGCTCAACAACGAGGAACTGCACTTCGTCGGCGAGGCCAACATCGTGGCGCAAGCGCTGGCCGATGGCCTCGTCCCTGGCGGAGCTGACGACGGAAAGCACACGCACGCCGTAAAATTTGGCGAAAAACACGCCGACACCGCCGCACGACGCGAGGTGCACATCGAGGACATGATCACCGGGCTGCAGCTGCAGCTTCTCCGCCATCATGTGCAGCGTGCGCTCCTGCGCCTCAACGATGGTGTCGTGCGGCGAGGCCCAGAGCCCAAAGCCATGGAACAGGTATGGACTCGCTGCCATGTAGTGCTGCCGGAAGCGCGGCCCCACGTCGTACTGGTCGGCGGCCTACGGCGCATGAGCGGCGACGCGGCCGGAGCAAGCACCGGCGCGCCGATGAGCCCGGCGGAGGATGGCGGGTAGCTAAATATGCGCGCGGCAAGCGAGACGACCCGCGCATACCACGATTGATACATTTCCCTAGCCGCGGCTCAGGCCTCGTGCTGGAGGTAGGTAGCCTACCGTCGAGCCTCCACGGGCAGCGTAAGCAGCCGAAGCACGATCGTGTCGAGGGATTGCTGACCGGAGGGGTTAACCTCCCACTGCCCGGACACGAACGAGTCGCCGATGGCAACGAGCCCATCGCTCATCCAGTCGAGCCAGAAGGCGTGGTCCTGGACGACAATGTCCTGGACCGAGTGAGACGGCAACGAGGCATGACGAAGTACCCAAGGCGCACTAGGAGGGTCGGTAGTGCCGTCAGGGTGGGCAACTTGAATCTCGCCGTGCTGGAGGAGGCGGTGCATGATGGTGGCGGCAGCGGCGCGGATCTTCGGCAAGAGTAGCGAGCGCAGTACCTGCATGGTCATGACCATGGCGCCGATCGCGAGCGTCACCGAGTACATGAGCAACGAGCGCTACGCCACGACAATAAACTTCGAGGCAGCATGCGGAAGCGTACAGCACACACAAGGTAGCTTAGCACGGGCACGCTCGTGAAGAGGAGCATCTCCAGCTTGAAGAGCGCGGCCGCGAACTGCGGGGGGCGCGGCGGGGTGAATTGATATGGCATGAGTCTACGCGAATTGGTGAGTACGAAGTGCGGTGCATGACAAACAAGCGAGCAAAAGGTTTTGGCAAGCGCAGATCGGAGCTGTGCACGACGTAAACCATGACGAGCGAGACGGGACTCATCCAGAGCTTAATGTAGCTGAGGTACTTGCACAAGAGGAAGCACGGGAGCGCAATGTGGAAGCTGGCATCAAGCAGCCGCATGGCCACAGCAACGAACGGCGACGAAGCCCAGACACCAAGCTCGGCATGGAGTAGGGCTGTGAATGCGTACCGATCGAGCGTGCGCAAGCTATACCACGCAATCATGAAGGCGACACTCATAGACGTCATGAGTCCAAGCCCTTCATGCCAGTTAGTCGCGTAGGCCGCGGCCATTGTTGCCGCCCAAGCCAGATCGGCGCCGTAGGAGGCCCCTAGCATGGCAGAAAATCCGACCGTTTGAAATCGGCACAAGTGCCACATGCATAACTTCATTTCGGCATCTGGACGCTAAATGTGGCAGATCAAGTGAATTGTACTGTACATTGCTGTGTCTCATTCAGCCTTGGCCTTTGACTTTACCAACAGGCGCGCCAAACGGCACTCGAGCCGGCAACGCCACTGGACATTGCCGGGCTCTGTCCATCTGCCATCAAGGGCTCAGTTCAGCGCCTTGAGCCGGCCGATACGATTCACGCGTCGGAATAGCTTTATGAAGCCGTTCGCGACGATGGAGGCCTCATCAAAGAAGATGATTGAGTTGGGTTGGAGTGGCGCTGAGGCACAACACAACTTAATCCGCGCCATGACGTGGCAAAACAAGTACGAAAGGGGGCATTTTGAGAGTCGTACCGTCGGTGAGCTGTTGCGTGTCGCATTGGTAGCAAACACAGGCTACAGCTCTGTGAAGTCGCGGCTGCTTGCTACATGCAGTTCAGCTGACAGGAAAGGATGGACGAAATGGTCTGTACGTAGACTCCATCAAGATTGCTCTTTCTGTTTGAATACGGGTTGGTATGCACAAGACATTCAGCGGTATATACACGTATGGTGGGGCCACCAAGTGTAGGTACATCAAAAGGCCAGCCACGGCACCCATCAAAACGCTTGGAGATCGATGAACAGGTATTTTCCGGAAACTCCCTCCAATGCTGTCGCTGATTTGAACTTTGGTGTCGAGATCCAGAACCTCGCTCTTGTCGAAGACCAGTCTTCTTAGACCAACTCGATGTCAAAGTTCCAACGAGCTGATCACAATCCAGAGGACCACATCCGCCATGACGATCCAGGTGAGCTATCGGACCTTACGCACGCTACGGCGGAAATGGTTGCGTGCATCCGTCGTCACTACTATGCAGTGCATAGCTGACTCTGTCAGCGTCTTTCCTCCATGCTCTGCTGGGTCTACCCCCTGAAGATTCGGCGCAAGCCTACGTATGCACTGCGCTGACCGAAAGCGTTCTCTGTCATGACCCAACGGCCCTAATATTTACAAGAAGTGGCTTTGCTGTGCCGCCCTCTAAACACCAAAGCACGTAGTGGGCCTCGGTCGTCCTTTCGCGACACACGACTGATCCACTTGCAGCGCTGCAGTGGTGCCACGTCATGAATACTGCGGCTGATTTTGGCCGTCGAAGGGCGAGAACTAAGAAATCTGGTGCCGACAGTGGGTGGCAGAACGGGTGGATTGGGAAGTCTAAAGGCGCAGTGTGGATCTGCGGCGGTGAAGATGCGCCAGATATCGCCCTCGTAGCTTGACGCAGCTTCGCAAGACGGCACGAACATCAAGGAAATATGAATTAAAATAGTGTGCAATTTTATGGCCAAAGGGAAATTACGATGGGGCGAGGGGAAAAGTTGAAAAATTTACCGATATCGATTGAATGGGCGTCGTGTACGAAGTGACCAACTACTGCGACGAAGCCGCCGTCCCGGTTCTGTTAGCGTACATGGCAGGCGGCCACCTCCAAGACATGCTCGACACAGGCTGCTTCGCTGCCGCCGAGTTTGAGCAGTGTGCCCCGACGACGTTCCGCAGCAGGTATTTGGCGGAGTCTCAGGCCGACATTGACCGGTACCTCGCCAACCATGCTGCCGCCATGCGCGACGACTTTCAAAAGCACCTTCCGACAGGCGTGCGCTGCGAACGCGCGCTGTTCACCCAGGTCGCATACTTTCAACGGCCGTAGTCATAATATGCAATCAAGTCCGAGTCCATCACACTTGGCTCCGCGTCCTCACTGAGGTAGATTTGGTTTTGCCTCCTTGCCACCATGAGCCACACGATCCACTTTCCTCGCTCCAAGCCGCAGCAGACGCTGCTCGTTGAAAGCCGTCACGGCGACAATGTCATTGGCGGCGTCCTCGCCCACATTCCGGGTCGAGTCTTTATTTCATTCGAGCCGGCGAACGAGACACTCGCGACTGTGCGCACCTACGGCAGCGTGCACGGTGGGCGCGGGCGCCACCTTAAGGTGGATACGCTGCCCATGAGCAAGGGCCTCAAAGCGCTGACGCTGGCGCCGTATGGCTCTTGGCCCTCGGCGGCTACAAGCCTCGTTCACGTCGTCTTGCACCAACCTCATAGCCTCCGGTACGCTCTTACTTTCGCGCAGTCACCCATGAGGCCGTAGCTACTTGTCGACGACAGCTGACACGGCGTTCTTTCCATCGACGTACGACTCGGTGCTCCCTGAGGATGCCGCTAGCCGAGCGTCACACTTGCAGCTTATTGCTCGGGGCACGGGCAACCTGCTTGTGCACCAAGTGTCGTCGCTGGACATGGCGTCGCTGATCGTCGAGAACTACGGGGCGGGCACGGTGCAGGTGCACGTAGGTGGCCATCTCGACCTCGCAACGTCGCTGGAACTGCAGGCGGTGGGTTCTGGCCCCATCGCAATCGCAACGCCCTCGCTGCACACCGGCCTCCTTCGGTACACCAGAAGCGCTAGAAGGTGCTCATCGACGGATAGAGCCTCGGCGTCGCAAGGGTCCGTCTTTGTGGAGGCCCACGACCTGTCGAGTCCGTTTGTGCGATCAACGATGTCGGGCAATGGGACCATCAACTACAACCCGACGCACGGTGCCACCGCGGCGGCTGCCCGTGTCGTAACCGGCTGCTAGGCATCTGCAGCACACACGACGCGTCGATGCTGGGCAACGGCACGATTCACGCCAGCGCCCTTGAGTGCAACCGCACTACCGTGTTTGCGCCAGGTCCCGGCACCGTGATCGCGGATAGTGGGGTGGCTGTGCAAACCACGCACGCCGGACCTGACAGCGACCCGCTCGAGGTGACGCACATTGGCGCCCCCCGCGCAGTCGTCGCTTCCTCGCCGAAGTGGCAGCTTGTTCCGCTGCCACCCTTCGCGCCTTTGGAGGTGGGTGGCGCTGCACCGCTGGTAAGAATGCCCTGGCTGGGCTACCAGTGGACAGCGTTTTGTAGCAAGCGCTGGCGGCCACCGCACCCATCGCCATGACATCGGCGGTTGAGGCAGTGCTGCTGCTGGCTCTGGCCATTGCTGTGCCCATGGTGGCCTCCCTTTTCGTAGTTGGAGGCTGATGCGCGCGCGTAGGCGGTTTGGACCTACTACAAGCGTCGCGCGTACACGCCTTTGCAGCCCTAATCGCCGCGAACGGATGCATAACACTCGAAATGAATGTGTTTACAACGCCGGGAGGCTTGTCGACAACTGGATCAACCGGGTAGCGACAGGGAAATCGGTGCAGCTCATGGCGTCTTTGTCTCGTACCCGCGGTTCGATGTGGGCGATGGTATGCAAGATGGGTAAGCGCACAAGCTCGTCGGTGTCGTTGGCAGCGTCTTTAAATGGCGCGTGGATGTGTGCTTGCCACGTATCGTAGAGTCCGAGAATCTCGGCATGTCCTCCTTTGCCCAAGTTCGTGTCATCAAGCAGTCTACAAGCTTCGTCAGCTATGCGAGCCGCATTGACCATCGGCGAACGCGGTAAAGGTGGCTTCGATTTGGCCTCGAGCGGTCTACGAATGCACAACTCGGTACTAGCAGTGGTCAGCTGAGAAGGACCTCGGAGAAGAGGGCAACGCCATGGCGTGAGATATAAAGGTGCAGGATGCGCAAGCCCATGAGCTACAGCTTGATTAATGTGTCAGCCGTAGTAAGACCCCAAGACCTGGCACATCGGATCTTGTAGCTGCTGCACGAGAACTGTTTTGACGAAGTCGGGCCGATCGACCAGCGCATGGACACAGAGCGGTGTGAGTTGCAAGATTTTGTGTATGGCGTGAAGCGCCGGCGCCATGAGGTTTGGGAACGCGTCGACGGCGCAGGGCACGACGGTATCCCGCACCGTGGCAAGCGTCTCTAAGTAGACCTGGTGGCGGTGGGTGCAGCCTTGGCCAAGATGCGCACCGCTTCGATGCGGGAGGCTTTTCGAGACAGCGGTGGCCGCGGAGCCTTTGCAGGCATACAGGCCCGCAGGAACTGATTGGCGACACCGAAGAGTTGGGTCGAGGTCTCGAGCGGGATGTGTATCATAGCATTCAAAATCGCGCCATACACCTCCTACTCACTTCGGCACCGGCCTCGCCCTGCAATTCAGGCTACCGCGGTATGCAGCACTGCAATGGCTCTACTTCAGTGCGCTATGATTCAATGCACAGGCGCAGACGTACGGGCTATAGAACGTGGCTCGCCAGAGAACTTTGACGCCGAGCTACACAAGGGGCGTCGGCGGCGCCGGCTACAGGAAAGTTACAAGAAGCGTCCGGCCGTCGTGGTGTGTATCGCTGAGCACAGTGCACAGCACCTGCACACCGTCCGACCCGAGAAACACGGGGACCCTAGGCGCCTCATGTCACCTTTGAGCCGCCTGCGACGCACTGCTTCGTGTCTTTGAGAGCGTGGTGGAGTTGGTCGAGAGCCTGGGTATGAATGGCCGAAAGCGGCGTGGCGGTACCAAGCGTGCGCAGCAGCAGCGGCAGCAAGCTGTGCTGCTGCTGCGTGAGGAGCTCAATCTACTCAGCCTCAGCAAGCGTCGCAAGCGCGCCGAAGGCACCTCGCTGTGCCGCTTCTCGATCTCGGGCAGCGAGAGCGCCGCTGGGTGCTCGCGCTCCAGGAGCTGGCCGATCTGCGCCTCGTATGCCTCATGCCGGCGCGTGAGCTGCGGCAGCGGTTAGCGCAGCGCACAGAACTGGTGTACGTACGGCTTCGACTTGCTTCGCCTGGTGGCTGAGCTCGACCGAATACTTCGTGGCGGTGCGCGCCATAAAGTCGTACCGCTGCTGCAGCGGCGCCGCCGCATCGTCGCCCTTGTCTTCTTGGTCCGCGAGCAGGTTGGAAATGTAATTTTCGAGTCTATGGGTGCGTTGTGAGGGAAAGTCAATCAAGGCTACGCACTTGGCGATTGTGAGTTTCAGGTCCGAGATCACGAGCTCTTTGTCGGCCGCGTCGCGCCTATGCTCTTGCTGCACCGCGTGCAGCTGGCGCTTGAGCTCGTCGACGCGGGCCGCAAGGTCGGCTTTGGCTTGCGCCTCAAGCCTACGCGCGGAAGCGCCTCGCTCATAGGCCTTGGACGTACGTTTCGAGCGCCAGCTGCTTTTGGTTGCTCGAGAGGTCACGAACGTTAAGCTTGGTCTCTACGGAGGCACTAGTGAGACGTTCGAACGACACCGAGATGCACTCGGATCTCTAGCTTTCGCCGCCCGGCGCTTCTTGACCATCGTGGAACCAACTTCTGCGACAGTTACGTCGGTACTTGCGGCACTTCAGAGGTGTCGGTGTGAGCCGTCAGACCGCCGCACGCATAAGTAATGCAACGATGCCGAGCGTGGCCGTATTTGCATCGAATATACGGCCAAAGGGTGGGTTCGCAGTGGCCCGCAAGTCAACCAAGTCTCCACATCGGCCTCAGCACAACTCAAATCCGATTGTTCCAGCTTCGAGCTGCCTGCATGCGGTTCACGAGTGCTTTCCGGTCGACGGCAGGTTCTCGACGGTACCTATGGCTTCACAGCCGCGGCGGTGTGTCCCGAGAGGCCTGTCGCTCGTCCTGAGCCACCGCTGCAAAGCTTCAGCCGCCCAAGGCCCAAGGGTCGACGTTTGAGTTCCAAGGTTTGACGTGGCACCGCAGCTTTCCCCCAACGCCTCCCAGTTGTCGCAGCATCGCGCCACCATCTGGTCAACACGACCTCGGTTCCCTGCTGTTCATTAACGTTTTTTCGGCCTGGAGAATGAATCTGAAGGCAGTCCACACTGTAGCAAAGCACGGCTTCACGAACGCGGCTCTGTACGACAAGGCACGGCCGAACTTCCCCGTCGAGGCGCTCCGAGCATTGCTGCCGCCGTCACTGGACCCCACGACGGCGCGCGTTGTCGAGGTGGGCTCGGGCACAGGCAAGTTCACTTCGCTTCTCGTCCGCGATGCCGGCATTCAGAACTTATTGACTGTTGAGCCGTCGGAGAGCATGCGCCGCACGTTTGCCGAGCTCTTCCCGGACGTACGATGCGTCGAGGGCGCGGCGACAGCGCTACCCGTGGCCGACCACTCGACGGATGCCATCTACATCGCGCAGGCATTCCACTGGTTTGACTCGCGCGAGGCGCTGGTGGAATTCCATCGAGCGCTTTCGCCCGCGGGCACGCTCGGGCTCATCTGGAACATGGAGGACGCGACGACGCCATGGGTAGCCGCCCTGCGAGCCATCTACGAGGCTCACGACAGCGTCGCCCCACAATACCGCACCGGCAAGTGGCGCGATGCCTTCACGGCTTCGCCTGACCTCTTTGCGCCGCTCGAGCACACCCAGATCCGTCGCTTTGTCCCCGTCGAGTCGATAGAGCAGATTTGGGAGCGCGTCTTGTCCAAATCGTACATCACGATGGCGACACCCGAGGTGCAAGCGCGCGTGAAGACGCAGGTCCTGGATATTCTCGATGCAGCTGACTTTGAACGCGATGCCGACGGGCGCATCCTCTACCCGTACGTGACTGACATTTTCGTCACGACGCCTCAATCGTAGCCGAAATGAGCACGTGGCATCACTGGTCGCGATAACTCAAATCGTAAGGAAAAAGGTAGCATTAATGTGCGTGAGGAAGCGATAACAAGGATGCGATGGGTATGGCGGGGCTAGGCAACGCGCCGGAGGTAGATGTTGTCAACTCCGTTGCACCGACCAAACCTTTTGGCACCAACGAGCCGCAGCCGCAGACTCGACTCGTCTTCCTTCTGGTAGTGCCACTCGAGGCCAGATGGGTCGCCCTGCATCGTGAGCCGACCGTCGTGGCAGTTGAACGAACTGTCGGGCGGCAGCACATGTGCGTAAGTGCGAGCACTTTGTGCGATGGCGAATTGGACGCGGCCGTCAGCACCGAACGTTAGCCTCAGTACTGCCTTACCCGCCTTGACGTCCTCGCTCCAGTCCAGCGCCGTGTTGCCAAAGGCCTCGGTGCTTTCCCACGTTCCAATGAGGAACGCGTCGACGCTCATGGGGAAGATATTCACACAAGGCCATTGGCTGAAATTCGAACAAAATAATCGAAAATTCTTCCTACAAGTCCGCACTACGGGAAACTCCACCATAACGTAGTGCAATGAAGCTGTGCTACCGGCGACGGCGCGGACATCGGCGCAACAGGTTGACACAAGGAAGTTGGGCTCCTGCGGCGGCACCCAAACGGTATCTTTGTTCAGTTTGCCATTGACCTCCTCAGGTGCAAACCTTGATAGACGCTGGTTTCGAGGGAATTTCCCTTTGAATGTGAACAATGTGGCTTAATTCTCACACGTGCAGTCCACATCATTCCCGCCAAAAAAGCATACAATTTCGAAGCTAATTCGTTCAAATGTTGGTGGATTGTGTAAAGCCACGTGAAATTTCACCGTAAGAAGCACAAAATTTCTTATCCTTTCCTTCAATACAGGACGTGAAAGGTTTTGTTCAAGGAGCTTCGCTTCAACAAGCCGGCAACATCACGGAATCGTTGTGCCCCCCTAGACAAGCTCCGAGCTCCCTGGGTTTCTGTAAAAGTAGATTGTACTATCCAAATCTTTGTAGAGATTTTGGGCTGCCGTGGACGTACTGGCAATGCCGCGGGTGGTGGCCGCAGGCACAAAATTCAGTGCGCCAATTTTGTTCCCTTTTTTACGATCCATCCGCCGACATTGGATTGGCCAGTGTTCATGAAACCAGATAATTTTGACCAATCGCAACCTACTCATCTTGAAGCGACAATGCACATCATCCCTCTCAGAATGCATACTCCGTACGGTATTCTGTGGTGCATACACAAGAAAAGTCAATCTGCATCACAGCTTCTGAAGCCCTTGCCACGTCCATGGCGCGCCATTGGCAGTTCGAAGAAGCTGCCTCCTCACGAGGCTGTGCAAGGAGTCTTTCGCGGCTTACAACGTGTTATGGGATAATGCAGCGTTTGATTCAACGCAACTGCAGGGCCAGGCCCACGCACACCTAGCAAACATCGTGCGTATTTTTTGCGCAAAGAACCTCCGATGTAACACAGTGGTTCTGATCCTGAGACGTCGTCTCCACACACAAAACACTGAAAATGATCTCGCATGTAGTTGAAAGGCGCATGCAGGCTCAGCGAGTGGAAGTGCGTCGTTCCAAATGACAAGCGCACTCGATGCCATCTTTCTGTGCATGACGTGACTTTAATTGCAGCTCCTGCACTCCCAAATTTTATATTGAATCCGGATAATGGAGCCAACGCCATTCGTGTGTAACGGAAGTGTATCCGGATTTTTGAAGGAGGGAGAGAACCAAGTTCCCCTGAAAATGTTAGCTAAAATGTTTCATACATCTTTGTTTTAAACAAGGTTCAATTGGATTGAACGTCCACAACCTCAAGACTCGGCGGGCGCAGCGTGCACTTGCAGCGTGCATTCAATGTGACGAACCAAGGACCATCAACATTTGATGTCAAGGATGCGTGCGTGTCCGCGAATTCAGTGCTTGGAGAATTCATGGAACGCTGTTGTGTTGATCAACGCACTATAAGTCAAACGGACTAGATCAGCTTCAAGGCTGGAGTCGGCGAATGCCACAACTTTGATTGATCGAGGGGCTACAACAGCCATCAAGTTGTGAAATACCACCGCGAATTTTGTATCAAGCATTGTCTTTCACTTTGAAAGTTGTGCTTAGACACCTTCTATCAAATCTATATAGCTTTTTCCAACGTTCAATTCTCGAACGACACCACAATCAATTGTGAACTCAATTCCACCCCTTAAAGGCGCTTACGTAGGTACACCTCGCAAGAGTACTGGATCAGCTTTGAATGCCTAATTTCTTGCTACTGTGTACGTATTTCAACGCCAAGCCGACATTTCACGCCCGTTGCCACTAAGTTCTGAGCCATCGCAATTGCTTTGGTTTGGCTTCGCTTTCAAAGCTCTCAGCGGCTTCCTTGAACGGGCCATCGGCCTCCAGATCAATCGTCAAAACACAACTTGTTTTAAACACCATCTTGGTGTTTAATTCCATGCACCAGGCGCCGATTGGCCAAAAGTCCTGCGTCGTTGCGATTCGTGGAAATTGGTGTATTTTTTCTTTTGAATTTTTTAATTCATTTCGTGTTTGGCACCTTCCATTGAAGACTCGCCGAGGGGGGACGCAGCCAGGAACAGCATGAACGGTATGAACCTCAACTCGATGGGCGGCGGCATGAACCTCAACTCAATGAATCCGAGCTCCATGGGCGGTGGCATGGGTGGTTCCATGAACCCCAGCGCCATGGGCCACCACGGCGGCATGATGGGTCACCACATGGGCTCCATGAACAACGGGGCCATGGGCTCCATGAACATGGGCATGGGCATGGGCATGCCCGGCGGCAACGGCAACCCATCGGCGATGAGCAGCATGGGCGGCCACATGGGCGGTCACATGGGCGGTCACCACGGCCAACATCACCCGATGATGGGCATGAACGGCATGGGCCAAATGAATCCCGGCATGCCACCAATGAACACAATGGGCCACGGCATGAACCCTGGCATGGGTATGCAGCACATGGGCCAAGGTGCACCTGGAGGCAACCCTCCCGGCATGAGCGGCAGCTACCCCGCATCGAACGCCCCATCCAGCGCGTCGTACCCGCCTCCTTCCAACGGCCAGAGCATTGCGAACATGGAATGGCGCGCCCAGTTCACGCGTGAGCACCGAACGAACCTCATCGCCAAAATGTACAACGAAATGGTCCGCGTCTCGACGGACCCACCTGGCATTGCCCTCTGGATCAATGTCGCTTGGTTCGAGCTCAAGCTGTACAAGGAGTGTCAAACCCAGGTCCGTCTCGCCTTCCACTATTGAAGAATCTTATGCCACTGTGACTCTAGGAAGACTACATTAACAAGATTCTCAAACGCCTCCAGCACCTCAAGACGCAGGCAGGTGACATGAATCCGATCAACAACCACGGCATGATGGCGCCCGGTCGCGACGGCAACGGCATGTACAACATGCAGGGCCAGCCGCCGTATGGCCAGCCAAACCTCAGCGTCGGCACGACCCAGTCGTTCCCGAACTCGGGCACCAACAGCGGCGGCCCGAGCAGTGCAAACACTCCCAAGCACAACGGGGCCAAGCCCATGGGCCCTCCGCAGTCGCAAGGCGGTGCCCCGCCCTCGAGCGGCCCGCCGTCGCAGCAACCCAAGCCCCCGCACATGATGCAGCAACCGCCGCAGAAGATGCCGTCGGCCTCTAGTGGCAACCCGTCTCCCCAGCCGTCGGAGCCGTCGTTCATGAGCCAAATGGGCGGCAACACGAACCCTGCTGAGTACTGGCGGCAACATGCGCAGCTCAAGGCCAAGTACCTCGCAGACGTCAACACAGTGCACAACGCATTCAAGAAGTACGTCGATCACATGAAGGACCAGAACGAGAGCGAACAGAAAAAGAAGCTTACCTACCTGCTGGGCTACGTGCAGCTCTGTGCCACGATTCTCTCGGAAGATTCGTCGTCGGCGCCGGCGCGCCATCTGGACGAGCTTGAGAAGGTCAACAAGTACGTTGTCAAGATTGTGCACCCGTACCTCAAGAAGCTCAAATCGGAGAAGGACAAACGGAACTCGGCATCAAACACCCCTCAGAACCAGCCTCCCACGCACCCATCCATGGGCGGCCCCCAAGGCATGAGTTTCGAGATGATGATGCGCAACTCGATGTCGGGGCCACCGGCGGCGAACGGCGCGCCCAACGCCCCCGGCAACATGTACCAGCAGATGATGACCAAGAGCAGCCCCATGATGATGGATGACTACGGCATGGGTATGAACATGGGCGGCGGCAACTACGGCGGCTACGGCGGCGCCAACGGCCCGCCTGGCAACGCCGGTCCCATGGGCGGCTTCAACATGAGCCAGTACGGCGGCCACGGTGCGGGCGACGGCAACGACATGATGGGCGGCGGTATGGACATGCACCTTTTGGACATGGACAACGGTCTGGGCATGGACAGCAATGGCGGTGGCAACAGCGGCGCCAACGGCTCCAACGACGACGGCGGCGACGGCGACATCATGAACATGGTCGAGGCGCTGTAATCTAGTGACGTGTAGTTTATATTAAGTTTCAGTTTTTAAATGCCACAAATAGTTTGTTTGGCGTGGTGAATGTGGTAATATTGGCACATTTGACGTGCTGTTCAAAGTTCAATATATATTGGAATGTCCAGTCACTTGACCGTCGGGTGATGGGCCAAGTGTTGGATCCAGGGCAGAGACCGGAGCGGCATTTCGGCAGCTGCTGCGTGCGCCCATCGCACAGTCGTGTGACAAGATGAGCGACGTGGATGCCCGGGGCCGGTTCCTCACGCTTGCTGTCGTCGTCCTCGCCAGCTTCTTCTTCGCCAGCGGCACTATTGTGCTGTATCTCATCCAGGCACCAGGCTACGAGCCCACGACGGTCGTTGCCAGGGTCCCGACGATTGTCGTCGCCGGCGACTCGATCACCGAGTACGGCGCGGCGCCGAACCTCCTGGGATATGAGGCGCTGCTTGCGAACGATTACGTCCGGCGTGCTGACGTCCTCAACCGCGGCTTTGCTGGGTGGACCACAAGGTTGCGATTCTAGACTGCCATGGCGCTTATTGGGCCTTGCCCTCGTAGAGACTTTCTCACGTCAGCTGTGCCGCCCCTTGTGGCCGAATTGGTGGCGACGCCACCAGTGCTGGTGACAATCCTTCTCGGCTCCAACGACGCAGTGCTTCCTGGCAACTACGGCCACGCCGACGCCGCGACGTTTGCCGCCAACTTGGTGGCTATTGCTTCAAAGCTTCGCGAAGTCTTTCCAAAGACACATCTCCTGTTAATGACACCGCCTCCGGTGGACGACTCCCTCCAGGCTGGATCGCGGTCCAACAGCGCCCTCGCTGCGTATGCGCGCGAGGTCCAAAGCGTGGGAGCTGCTCTCAACGCGTCAGTTGTCGATGTCTTCGGGACGTGGAGAGCCACCGACTACAGCTCGTACCTGCGCGAGGACGGCCTGCATCTAACGAAAGAGGGTAACCAGGCCCTGCACGACTTGATGCTGCAAGGCATCCGCTCAGCGTACCCGTCGGTGGCCCCGGAGGCATTGCCACGGTTCTATCCTCTCCAACCCCGACATGTCGGCAACATGTAGGCTCTCAAAGTTCTTAACTGGGTCCTCCTCCGCAGTTCTAATGGTATTGAGTGATCACGGATGGCCACCTGCGCCTACTATCTCTCTTTCCACTGCCCACTGCCTTCTGCGGAGAGCCCCAATGCGATGTTCGGGTCCAGCAAATTCACACTGACAGGCAACTCAAGTTATGAAACCAGAGTTGCCACTATTTTGAGCCCCTTTGACTGTAGCGACTGAAACTGCTCGACAACAAAGCTATGGCAGGTCGCTCGCACGCGCAGCGCCTGGAGGCATGGCTTGGTGTCGTATATGTGCTCCTGTCCCTCTGTGGTTGTGTCTGGTACACGCACTTGCTGCGGCCCAGCTTCGCCAACGACCTGTGGTGGGCCGGCTACAACATTACGGGCCACCAGGCATTTCTCCTTGATCTCGTCAATCAGTTCCTTGCGACCAACACCAACGGTACCCTCGATGTCCTGTCTCCCAGTGCCACTGTTTTGAAGACATACACCGGCCTCGATGCCTCCACGCTCATATACACGCCGTATATGCATGACGTCGTACTCGGTCAACTCACGTCTGTCGAGTACGCAGTTCCGCAACTGCGGCGGCTTAGCACGTACTGGTGCATGCGCATGAATGTTCAGCACTGCTGGGTCGACTTCAACCGGAGCTTTGAGATGGCCCACACGGTACTTCGGCAGCAACGTTGTCTAGCCAATTACAGGCACAATGCCGCGGTGTACATGGAAGCCATTCTGCGCAATCAGCCGTGGGTGCCGTACCTGGCGCTGTGGGGTGGTGTAGGACTTCGCTTCAATGTCGCTATCCAGCGCGGCCTTGAGGAGACGCAACGCGGACGCGACTTCTTGGCGCAAATGGCCACTGCATACGCCTCGACCTCAGTAGCTGACGAGCTTGCATACTGGGCGGCGTTGGGCTTGACGACGTTTGAGCTGCAGTGGCAAACCCGTTGGCAGCCCGGTGTCTCTGAGACCATCGTTGTTAAGAATGCCTTGGGAATGCAACAGCAACTCACGCTCAAAGCTCTGGACCAAGTCACTGGTCCGTGGTCGTCGCAGAGTCTTTTTTGGATGCCGCTCAATGACCTCTACAACGGTATGATCATGAATCGGAGCCTTATTCGAGGCACGAGCCGCTACTTTGGTGCCAATGTGAGCACGCAGTTGCCGGCCATCAATCTCGAGTCGTTCCGCGGCATGGCCGATGCCCGCGGAAATCTTGTTGGAAAAGCTTGGGTCTTTCACAATTTTGTCGGTACCTACCTTAGCATTGACTGTCGCTACAAACTCCGTCCTCCCGAGCTTGTTGCGGTTTACAACCGATTTCACAAAGTGCTTTTCGACCAGCTTGGGGCGTCACCCGAGCTCTTTGACTCCTACACCAAGCTTTTGACACCGGTATTGGCGCCGACACCACCAACGTGGCTGAACCACACATTTTACGGTGGTGATCCCATGTGCATCCTCGGCTCGGGCACGACGTATGTCCAACAATCGTTCGACTTTTTCGACGACTGCTCCCAGAAATCACCGCTAACTGTCCAGCCGACGGCACCAGCTTTCCTATTTGGTGTCCTGGCCAAGCAGACAACGACACCAACGTCCGTTGCGGCAATCTGTGCCCTCCAAGAATCGGTTCAGTGTTCGGCATCGCTCTCAGTGGCAGTCTCATTTCTACAGAAACTAGTGATCCCCAGTGACCTAACGGCTCTGCTACGAAGCATTCCGCCAATTATACAAGCCATTGACGTGGGCTTCATGCAGTTTGCCACAACACGCAACGGCTCGTGGACGCTTCTTCAGCAGCCGCTGATCGGCGCTGATGGTGCCTGGTCGTTTTATGGGTGGTGCTTTTTGGCCGACTGGGCGACGGGGCTGCGACAGGCGGTGGCATTCGAAGGGGATGCGTCCACCATCACGGTTCTTTCCAACGCGTACTCTGGGCAACGCTACATCACGAGCGACCAACCGCTCGAAGTGGCCACAACAACGATCTTCTACCTCGTGGTTTCTACCACCGTGTATCTTCTCGGCGTCGGCGTCCTCATCGTCGTCTATGTTCTGCGCACTAGGGGCAACATCGTGGGGCGCAACTTACTGCGCTTCAATCGTCTGGCAGGCTCGGTGTGGGTCGGTCGCAATTTGCTGCTGATGCGTGGCATGAGCGCAGTTCTAATCCTGAGCACCGCGCAGACGTCGCTTGTCGTGACCCACGGCTACACGAGCATGGTGGCAACTCCGCGGCCATGGCTGGCCACGGCAGTCTTGGCGGGCGAGACCACATGGCTAGGCTACTGCCTCAACGAGTACTTGGTGGTGGTGCTTCCAAAGTCCCTCACGTTCGTCTACAGTCCGATCAGCAGTATCCTCGCATGGCTCGTCGTCACAATTCTCGAGGTCACCAACCCTGTGCACGTGAGCATCTCCGTCGACCGCGTGTGCTCCGGCGCCGACATGG
The DNA here is from genome assembly GCA_002081595.1 of Achlya hypogyna. Lineage (NCBI taxonomy): Eukaryota > Oomycota > Saprolegniomycetes > Saprolegniales > Achlyaceae > Achlya > Achlya hypogyna. Next base: position 81,308 of record JNBR01000024.1, read on the forward strand.
ACTTTGGGGTCTTCTGCACCGCGGGTGTCGTCCACGTCGGTGATTTCAACCGCATTCTCTGGCTTGTGGGATCTCAAGCTCTAGCTGTGCTGGTCGCGATTATAGTCGCGCATGTTTGTTGCCACCGGTTTGGCTTTCAAAGACCTCCGGAGGAGGAAAGTTTGCTGATCTCGGGGCTTCCCGCAGTTACCATCAGCGCCGACACCCAGCGCGACTACATACAATTTTACGATGAAGCGACCTGCCTGCTCTGCGGCTTGATTCCACTTTCCAGCCGTGGACGCCGGTATGTCTTTGACCTGAAGCTCTGGAGCCTGTTTCCCGACACCGTGTCGACAGACCCACAGTCGGACGCGGTGATACGGGATGCCGACTTTGCGACCCGCGTGAGCAGCATGGCAATAGCACGACCGCCTCCGTCGATGGACCTGATCAAGATTGCGGCGCGCCAAGGTAGGCGGGGACGCGTCATTGCGTCGGGTTTCGGCCTTGCGTACATCGTCTCAGCCATCGCCAGCAGTATTTCGTATTTCGAGGTGACTAAAACAAACCTCGCCAACGACTTGTATTGGGCGGGCTTTAACGTCACTGGTGCCCACGCGTTCTTCGCTACATGGCTCAACGAGCAGCTCGTACTTGGAGCCAAAGACTTGACCACCCAACTCGACAGCCCTAGCATCAATCAGCTTGGTACGTTCGCCACCAACCCTGCCTTTGTGACCACAGTCAACAACTATGGTGCCTGGCTCCAACATAACGAGCTCAACAGGGTGGAGTCCGCTATCGCAGGGCTACGCGTTTCGGACGCGTGCATGACTCCGTGGATCTTTACACAATACTGCTACCTCGACTTCAACCAGATGTGGCCGATGGCGTACTCTGCCCGCCGGCAGATGCGGTGCCAAAGCATGACAGGCAACGGTGCCGTCTTTCTGGAGTCTGTTCTGCGCAACATCGACTGGGGACACTGGACCACCTGCTGGGGCGATGCCTTCGCCATTGCATTTGGCAACGAGCTCCAGACAACGAGTCAGGGCCAGGCGTGGCTGCATGGAGTGGCAACGGCGAGGCTGTCGTTGGCTGACGAGGCCAGTTACTGGCGAGCTCATGGAGTACAGTCGTTCGACGTACAGTGGCAAAACTACAAACGCATTGGCGCCATCAACAGCTACTCGATCACAAACGCGTACGGCGTAGCGTACCCCATGACTCTCATGGCGCTGAATGGCACTTACCGCTGGAGTGTGCAGACGTCGTACAAGATGTACTGGTCGCTTGCGAACGATTTGACGGCCGTCATGAACAACGCCAGTGGCATCGGCGGCACCAGCCTCCTCCGCGACAGCTCCCACTTTGCCTTTGCCAACACCACCATGCAGGCCGTCCTGACAACTAACCTCACACTCATGGCACCGCTGGCCAACGGCCTGGCGCTTGTCGCCGCAGCTGTTGGCCCCTTTGGGGTCTCAGACATGGTGTACGTTCGCGTTCCCGCAGCTGTCAGCAGTCTTTTTCGTGACATCCTTGAGACGATGCGCTTGGCATTGGCGGACAACGTCACGGCGCAAGCAGCTTACACGGCGATTGTGCCACTCGGCACCTCGTACCCGAT